>RAOV01000045.1:0-175296 GCA_009806015.1 Neurospora sp. CHS-2018b
AATAATTTAAAAAGATATTTTTTTTCTTTTTTAAGTCCCGTTGTTAAAAAAATAAAGAACTTTAAAGTATTTTTAAAAATATAAATTCTTAAGCGCTTCACTGTCTTCGTTGGGCATATTAGGCTCCGCCCAAGGAAAGACTATATTATATATATTAGTTAAATTGGCTAATTTAGCCGAAGGAAGGTAATTTACCTATTTGGTATTCGAATTAATTTAATTACTTAATTAATTTAATTGAAAGAAAGGAGTTTACTTACCCGGGAGTTAAATTAACTTAGCTACTTTATATATATATTAATTAAATTATTAATTGAGGGAAAGTAATTTATTTACCCGGTATTTATTTTAACCCGGGTATTTTATATAAATTAATTAATTTAGTTAAGGGAAAGTCATTTATTTACCTGGGAGTTGAACCGACCTGGTTATTTTATATTTATATTAATTAAAGTAATTAATTTAGCCGAAGGAAGGGGGTTTACTTATCTGGGAGTTGAACTAATTTATTTATTTTATATATTAATTAAATTGGCCAATTTAATTAGGAGAAAGTAATTTACTTACCCAGGAGTTGAATTAACCCGGCTATTTTATATATATACCGGCTAAATTAATTAATTTAGCCGAGAGAAGGTAGTTTATTTACCCGGCATTTGAATTAATTTATTTATTTTATATACTAATTAAATTAATTAATTTAGCCGAGAGAAGGTAGTTTACCTACTTAGCACTTGAATTAACCTAACTACTTTATATATATAATAATTAAATTGGTTAATTTAGTTGAAGGAAGGTAGTTTATTTACCCGGTATTTATTTTACTTACCTGCTACTTAATATATTTACTTTACCCTTATATTAGCCGTAGATATTAAAATCCGTTTAAATTTATATTAAGGTATAATGGAGATATTTAGTTTAGTAGTTATAAATAGATTTTTAAAATTTCTTATATTAAGGAATTTCGTAAAAATTGGAAAATTATAATTTAGACCGTTTATTTATACTTTCCCTAAATTAGCGGTCGGAAGGTATATAAAAAGGGAAAGTAAGAACGACCGGTTAAAATTGGCTAAAGTAGGAACGATTAATTAAAGTAAGTAAGAAGGATTAATTATATATAAAATTATTTAGAGGTTTATTTAGGGGATTCTTTATTATAAATTAATATTTAGTAAGGTCCGTTTAAAGGGTTTATTTAAAGGATCCCCTTTTATAAATTAATATTTAGTAGGGTTTATTTAGATAATTAAATACTACGTTAGTTAATTATTTAAAGGGTTTATTTAAAGGATCCCCTTTTATAAATTAGCGTTCGGTAGGGTCCGTTTAAGGGGTTTATTTAAGGGATCCCCTTCTATAAATTAATATTTAATAAAGTTTATTCAAATAATTAAATATTATATTAGCCGGCTACTTAAAGGGTTTATTTAGGGGATTCCCTTCTATAAATTAACGTTTAATAAAGTTTATTTAAATAATTAAGTACTATATTAATTAATTGCCTAAAGGGTTTATTTAAGGGATCCCTTTTTATAAATTAGTGTTTAGTAAGGTCCGTTCACTATAAATTAATATTTAATAGGGTTTATTTAGGGAATTAAATATTATATTAACTAGTTGTTTAAAAGGTTTATTTAAGGGAATCCCTTTTATAAATTAGCGTTTAATAGGGTCCGTTCAAGGGGAGTCCTTTCTATAAATTAGCGTTTAATAAAGTCTATTTAAATAATTAAACGTTACGTTAGTTAGTTGCTTAAAGGGTTTATTTAAAGGAGTCCCTTCTATAAATTAACGTTCGGTAGGGTCCGCTTAAAGAATTAAATATTACGTAAGAACGACCGGCTAAAATAAATAAGAGTAATTAATTATATATAGGATAGTATATATAATTATATAAAGGGTTTAATTAGAAGGCTAAGCGCTATAGGGTAATATATATAATTATATATAGGGTTTTATAGGGAGTTAAGCATTTCTATAGGAAAGTTGTTCGGGTATTTTTTAATACTTTTTTGTAGGGTTAGAAGTAGATTTAAATAATAATAAATTTCTATTTATATTAGATAGTTTCTATACGGTTCCCGTATGGAGATTCTAATTTATATTGATGGGCTTAATTAATAATTTTAATTTCTTCCTCAATTTATTTTTCTACGGGGTAATTATTAAGGTATTTTTACTTTAGTATTCCTTCGTAGGATATTTATTATCTTTAATTCTAAATTTTAAATATAGTAATATATAAATTATTAAACCTTCTAATTAGTACCCTTAGTATTAAATAAGGAAGAAAATATTAGGTTTAATAAGAAAATTAATTTAGATTAAATATAAATATTAATATAATAATATTATAAAATCCTCTTTCGCTATTAAGTAATAAGAATATTTCTATTAAATTATTAATTAATTTAATAGTAGAGTTTAGTCTATATAAGAGTAATATTTAATTTGATTTATCGGCCAGCCTATGTAGGTAATTTAAGGATAGATTGTTTAATTTTATTATTAATTATAATATAAGGATATTCGGGGGTATAAATATTTAATAAGAAGAGGTAAAACTTTAGAATTTATTAGAAATTAATTATTACGAAAGTATTTATTAAAGATATTTTTATTAATTTATAGCGAGAATAATAGGGTTATTTCTGGTGAAAAATATAAGTCCGGCCTATCGATTTTAGAATGTAGTTAATAATTATATTAATTTAATAGGGAAAATAAATGATAATTTACAAAGGAAGCTTTAATTTCAATTTATATAGTAATATAGCGCGTAGTTACTTTACGGTTTACTAGGGAATTAATATTATATTACGCCCCCTTTTAACTCTAATTAAATTCTATTTAATTAATAATTTAAAATGTATTATTTAATATTAGGGAGTACCCTATAAGTATTGGCGGTTGGCCTATCGACTTTAGAGTATAGTTAATAATTATATTAATTTAGCGGAAGGAGCGTGAAGATAGATAAATTATTATTTATATTAGTGGTTAGCCTATTAATAATAAATTAAAAGTTTTATTAATTATTATAGTTTTAATAGGGCTTAATTAAAAATAGTATATTTAATTTAATTAAAAATTATTTATTTTAGACCTAGCTTTATTAATAAGTAGGTTAGGATTAGGAAAATTAAAGATCCTTTTAAATAAACCTTTAAAAATATAATTTTAATTTAATTACTTTATACCCCCTATAATAACGCTTAAATTATTTTAATTAACGTATTTTTTAGGATAAACTTTTAAACTTTTAAATTTAATAATTTTATTTTTCTAAATATTATACTATTAAGGTTTTTGTAAAAGCGTGATCCTACGAGAGATAAATTATAAGATTAGAAGCCACAAATTAAAGTAATATTAAATATAAAGAAGGAAAGGGAAAGAAAGTAAACGAAGGTATCGCGGTTTTAGATATATAAGTTAGAATTACTATTCGTCGCCGCCTTCCCGATCCGTAAATCTTATCGATAAAAATATAAGCCTTATTCCATCCGATATACTATAATACCTAATTGCCTAGTAGTTAGTACTCTAGTAACCTATCTAATTATATTATAATATTACCCCCCCCTCGGAAAGAAGGTTCAACCCTAGAATTGAAAGAAAAGAATTAAAATAAAAGGTAATTATTAAATATATAAAATAAATAGTAATATATAAACTTATTATAACGGTTAGTCTAATCTATTATATTATAATAAAAATTATCTTAAAATTTTATATTAAGTATTGCGACCTTTATTCTTTAATTTAGTTGTCGCGTATTAAACCCCTATAATTTTAAAAATATAAAAAAAATTTCCCCTAATTAGATTCGAATAAATATATTTTAGGTAGAAGATAAATATACTAAATTAGCGCGACGAATATTATAAACTATTATTTTACGCTATTATACTATATATTATTTTATATTTATTATTCTTTTAACCCTAGCGTATTATTTAAATACTTAATTTTATTTCTTCCTTATTTATTGCGATTATCCTTTTAATAATTCCTCTACTAATTTATTATTATTTTTATATTTCTTCGCAATAGCGTTATTTTCTATCGCTTTCTTCTATACCGCTAGCTTTATTAATAGTCCCGATTTATTTAAATTCTCGTTATAGAAGGCTTTAAATTTATTTATAACGTTTTTAAAATTCTTTATAAATTACTATTTAGGATTTAAATCCTAACCCTTCTATTATATTTAATACTCTAACTTACTGTATAATAATTTTAATGAAAATACTTCTTCTACCTCCTATTCTTCTACTAAATTACTATTATTATCTTTTATTAACGCCCCTCCTGGGTTCTTATTAATTTAGCTTAATAATAAGTTATTTAAATCTTTCTTTAGCTTATTAATATAATATATACGGCTACTTCGCCAGCCTTCGGGTAAATCCAATTTATAAAATATACCCTTTATATTAATAATATAATATAGGATCCTAGTAAGAAAGTAATTTAATTTATTATTCTTCCTATCCGTAATCCATCTTTTTTTAATAATAAAAACCTTATCCCCTACCCTAAAATCAAACTTTCTTCTATACCTATTAACTTACTTCGCTTATTATTCTTATACTTTTTTAATAATTAATCGCGCCTATTTATAGTATTTATATAGGGTTTGAATTATTTTTTATACCTCTTATCTTTATAAATATCCTTTTATTTCTACTATTCTTTTATCCTAATAAAAAGGCAAATTAATAAGGTACTTAAATAATACCTTATATAGGGATAAACCTCCCAAATTATTATATAATAATATAATTTATATTATATTTAAGGCCTGGATTATTTTTAGCTAATTATTTTAATTATAATTCAAAAACGGATAAAAGTATTAATTTACGTACTAATTTATAATTTCTACCTATCTGGCCGTCTATAAATAGTTTATTAAATTTAATTTCTATTCGATATTAAAGATAAAGGCTAATTCTTTAATAAATTCTAATATAAATTATAATCCCTTATCGCTAATTATATTTTTAAATAAATTATATACTTTATATAGTCCGTTGTAATAGAACCTTATTACTTATTAAGCTATTATTATTATAAAATACGGGTAATATTATAATACTTTTAATAATTTATTAATTATTACTAAGAAATTATTATAACCGTACTCTTTCTTTCGTAATATCGATTTAAAATTAATTATAATAAATTACTAAATTCTATTATTTACGTTTATAAATTATAAGTAAAGTAAGTTAAGAATTTTATCCCGAAGAACCTTCAAAAATTTATACGTTTAATAATTATTTATAAATTTATCGACGTCGGCCGATATTCTAACCTACTAATATTATTTAGCGATTAATTTCTTTATTTTATTCCGGCCGGGGTATACTATTAATAGGGTTTTATAGTAAAGCTTTATTACCGCTATATATATTCGGCCTTCTTCGTTATTAAATATTATTAAGTGCTTATTATAGAGTAGGAACCCATCCTATAATAATAAATATTTATTTCCTATTTCCGCCTTTATTCTATATACGGATAGAGATTCCTCTTTACAATTTACTTCTAATATTTTATTTATTAATAGAATTACTAATTCCCCCTTTATAAGGGCATCTTTTCTTTCGAAAAACGTTAGTTCTTTCTTTATAAGAATAATAATTCCTTTAATATTAAAAATAGCATTAAAAGTTACCTTTAAAATATTTTCTTTATTATCCGTATATATAAAGTACCTTTCGGGTATCGGTTTAAATAATTATAAAATCTTTTAATCGTCCTTTTTTTAAAGGATTATTTTTAAATCTTCTAATTTCCTTAATAGCGAATCGGCCGTAATATTATCTTTACTAAGACAATAAATTATTTTAAAATTAAATTCTAATAAGAATTTTAATTAACCCGCTTACTTAGAATTTAATAACCTTTTAATAGAGAAATACTCTAACGCTTAATAATTAATAATAATTATAAACTTATTTCCTTTAAATTTTAGCCTCTATAATTTTACGGCCTTAATTATTATTAATAATTCTTTATTATATATAAGGTAATTAAATTCCGCTAATATTATCGTTTCGGAATAAAAGGCCGTAGGGTATTACTAATTATTAAACCCCTTTTAAAATAGGATTTTTATATAAACCCTATTTAAAACGTCCATTTTAAACTTTATTTCACGACCGAATTTATAATATAATAATACTAGCGTATTTATAAAACTATACTTCAATTCCTCGAAGGCCTTCTAATATTCTATAATCTATTTATATATTTTATCCTTTTTAATTAACGCGTTAAAGGGTCTAGCTATTTAATTATAATTCTTTATAAACTTCCTATAAAAATTATAGAATCCTAGGAATATTTATATTACTTTTAATATAATCGGTTTCGGCTATTCCTTTACAATTATAATCTTTTTTAAATCTACCGATACCCTATCGGTATTAATAATAAAATTTAAGAATTTCGTTTTTATTATATAGAATTTATATTTCTTAATATTTATTTATAGCCTAGCCTCCCTCAATCTTTTTAATACTTTTTTAATATAAACCTTATACTCCGCTAATATATTTGAAGAAATTAGAATATCATCGATATACGCACTATAAAAATCCTAATATCTTATTAATTTATTATTAATAAATCGTTAGAAAGACGAAAGCCCTCCGTATAATCCGAAAGGTAATACCCTATAGTAATATATTCTAAAATTCGTACGGAATATTATAAGGTCCTTTTAGCCCGCCGCTATCCGAATATAATAGAAGGCCTATTTAATATCGATTTTTATAAATATCTTCGCTTTACTAATTCTAACTAAAATTTCTTCTATTAAAAGTAGCGGGTATCTATCTTTCTAAATAATAATATTTAATTTACGATAATCTATATAGAATTTAAGCCCTCCGCCGTTAAATTTAAATACGAATAATACTAGGGCTACCTAAGGTACTAAATTCGCTTTAATAAATCCTTTTTATAAATTCTCTATAATATATTTTCTATATTCTTCTAATTTATTTAGGGTTATATAGTATAATAGGTTCACCTTTAATTCCTTAAATCGGTAACCGTCTAATATTTTAATTTTATAATTAATTCCTATTCGGAAATCGGGTAAAGTATCGAACTAAACCTTATTAAATACTTCGAATTCTTCCTAACTATAATAGTCTTCTAGTACTTTTTCTAAAATTATTTATTATAATTCTTTATTATCTTACTCCAATAAGAGGCTCCTCTTAATTTCGATTAACCCGTCGATTTCGTATAAATTAGTCGTTTCCGGCTTTACCTTCTTTTTTAAATATAAATTAAAAACGTTCGCGTTTATTATTATAAAATTAATTAGCTTCCATTTTACCTATCCCTATTCCTTTTTTAATTAATAAGGGCCTTTCTTATCCCGAAAAGGATATATTTAAATTACTATAGTTATCTTAGTTTCCGTCTTCGGGGTCTTCTCTTCTAATATTTTTATTAATTCTCTTTCCATCCTATTAATTTCCTAGATTTAAAGGCAATCGGATAACGACCTCCCTAATATTCTTTAAATTAATTCTACCGGCCTTTAATCTATTATATAAATATCGACTTCGGCTTTTTCTTTCTACGGCTTTTCCCTTTCTAAAGTTTCTTTAACGAAGTATTCTAATTCCTATAATTTTATTAATACCTATTAATATTCTTTAGCACGCTACCCTACCTTTCGACGTATATTCTCCTACTTTATTAATTCCTCTTTTCGTTCTATATCTATTTAAAAAGAAGGGTCCTTTATTATCGGTCCTATAATTCCTATATTTATATCTTTAATTTTAAGGATTAATATAATTCCTTTTACGAATATTAATATATTTTTTTTATAATTAGGGAGGATATTATATTTAGTTAATTATATTTTCCTAATAATTATATTTACCTTTAGGGCTAAAAATACCATTATTTATTAATTATTAAAGGTAACCCCGTTAATTCGGATATATCCCTTAAATATATGAATAATTTTATTAAATTAGGCCTTTTTATATAGTATTATTAATCCGGGCTCGAAATCCGAATATTAGTCGAATTTTAATCGTTTTTTCAATTTATTCGCAAAGTTTTAATTTATAATTAATATCGCGTTTACTCCTATATCTACTAGAATTCGTCGTATAGAAATAAATAATTTATTATTTACTATAGTATAATTAATTAAAAATCTCTTTCCTCCTCCTAAATAATCCTTAAAATTAAAATTTAAATATATTTTACTATTTAAATAATTATTTTATTATTTCTTAATATTATTAATCTATACGGATACTTCCCTTAAAATAAAGTACTTATTTTCTAGGGTATTTAATTTTCCAACTCCTCTCTAAAACTTTTTTTAAATTAAATCGCCTCGCTACCCTCGGAATATTTTTAAATCTTATTATTATTTTCCTTTTATTTTGAAGCCTTTATTAATCCCTAAATTTAATTGGCAATAACGTTTAATTTAACCTCCAAAAATAAAATCTTCGTTCTATTTAGATAAATAAGCGATTAATAGCCCACTTTATAATAATTAAAGTAACGATTCTTAACGGCCAATTTCTTTATTTCCTCGAAAGTAGGGCGTTAAAATTTAAGGATAATAATAGGAGTACGAAGTTTATTATTAATAAATCCCTTACTTCTTCCTCCTATTAGGACGTATATATTTTTTCTATTCTTTTCTTTCTAATCCTCGTTAATCCTTTTAATATTAGAGTTTAAAAATTGGAAGAAGATATAATATTCTTTAAACGTTTTATACTCTTTTAAATAAATTGTTTTAATAGGGACAACTAATTCCTAAATCACTTTACGTCGTATATTACGCTTCTATAGGGATTTAGGAATTATATAATAATTTATTAAACGGATAAAAATTGTTTTAAAGTTTTAAAATCGTTTTAAGGGCTTTATTTTCAACTTCTCGTACTATATAATAGTAATCTCCTTAATTATATAATTATAATAATCGTTCTATAAATACTCTAAAAGGTTATTTACTATTATAATAATCTTTAAGTATTTTCTATTAAGGTAGGGGAATATATTTTCCGCTACCTATTTACTTAATTTTAAATAGACCTCCTTAATACGGGCCTACTTATTAATAAAATAATTTATATTAATATAAAATTTATATTTTATTTATAGCATTTAAACGTTAAACGAAACCTTATTAATATTAAAATCGTTATTAAACGAATATAAGTCCGCTACTCTAATTAATTTCTTACTACGTAATATTATTATTAACGGATTAATAAGGGCGTATCTTTATAAATTCCCTAATATTAATAGCGGCAGCGGCGGTTAAAGAAATAAAAATTTATTGTCGTTACTATTATCCGACGGCTCGCTATCTAATAAATTATTATTATTAGGTAAGTCTCCGCCGGCTCCTATTATTAGTTACTATAAGGTAAATGTTGGTTACTAATAAACGTTCTTATTGCTACTTATATATATAGTACTATAATTTTTATCCGTATTGTATTTAATAATATTTATAAATATTATTCTACGTTTAAAAGTCTTGCCCGTTTAACCGCTTTTATATTCTAAAGAAAGGTTGCGAGGGGGTAGTAACGTTATAAAGGAAATTACTATATAAGTAAAGAATTAATTCTATTTTTCGAAAGCGCGGAATTATTATTCGAATTCGGAAGGAATTTAATTACCTTTAACCTAATCGGTCTTTATTTTATTATTAAATTAAAGAATCTATATAATAAAACGGTTATTATCTTCGCTATATTAATATATTTAATTAATAAAGTAGAAGGCCTAAATATTAAAATAAATAACCTCTTTATTAATTTTATAAAAAAATTTAATTAAATTACATATTATATTATTAATAATTTCGTTATATATTATTTATATCTAAGTTTCTTCCTATATAATACTAAAGTCCTAATTAT
The DNA here is from genome assembly GCA_009806015.1 of Neurospora sp. CHS-2018b. Classification (NCBI taxonomy): domain Eukaryota; kingdom Fungi; phylum Ascomycota; class Sordariomycetes; order Sordariales; family Sordariaceae; genus Neurospora; species Neurospora sp. CHS-2018b. The sequence goes on from RAOV01000045.1 coordinate 9,951, forward strand.
AAACTTTATAATAAATATCCCTATCGATAAATCGGTTCTTTATATTAAAGTTTCGAATAATTTTATTCTTTTCCGCCATTTATAATATTAGTTTAAATAGTATTACAAATTCGTTACCTTACTCTTTATTTATTTAAACGTTATTAATTATTATAATTTTCTTATAAATTTCCTTAGAGAATTAATTTAGCGTAATAATAAATTTAAAGAATTTAATTCGAATATATAATTTTTTAAAGTAATAATTCTTCAAATCCGAAACTATTATTAATTTATTATAAAACGTTTTATCGATAAGAGTAACCTCGGCCTCTTCTTTTATAGGGATTTCTATTACCGCCCTAACCTTCTATTGTATTTCCGTATCTAGGATTTAGTAAAATCGGTCCGGATTACGAATATAATATATATTTTAATCGGAATTTAAATTAGCCGGTTTCTTAGTACATAGTATTTTAAAGGGTCGCGCCTTCCGCTTAACCGCTTTATTAGAAGGTTTCGTAATTATAAGAATATAGGACTTATAGTCTATAGTAAGATTCTTAAAATTTAGGATAATTTTTCCCTTACCCTTTAATTTCCTCCTTACCTCTTAAAAGATTATTTGAGGGTTTATAAAAAATTCTTCTTCTTTAATAAATTATAAATAAAAAAAGGAATTATCCGTTTCTTCTATTCTAGGAAGTTAATAAGCTTTTATTAGCGTTTCGGGTACTTATAGGTTAAATTAAGCGTTAAAACCGGTTCCCGGGGTAGAAGCTACGTCCGGACGTATATTATCTAAGTCTATATTTAAATAGTCCGGACTAAAATCGTATCGGCTTCCAAATTAAATAAAGGGGTTAAATAGCCGTATAACGGGGCTAAAAGCCTCGTTTTATTAAATTTAATTGTAATTGTCGAATAAGCTTACTTTTTATTCGTAATAAGAATTAAGGTTCGAAACGAAATTAGAATTCGAATTAAAATAATTGTAATTATCTCCGGCGTTAAATATCGTATAATTGATTTAGTCTAGGGTGGGAGCGGGGGGTTAAAGTATTTACTACGTTGTAACGGCGTACGTTTATCGTAAGATTTAGTAATCCTCCGAATAAATAATTATAAACGAAATTAGTCGCTTTAAAGCGTATTAATAAAGGGAAAATAATTACCTTAAAGCGTACTAATTAAAAGGATATTATAATACCGTCCCCGGTAAAGGATGATATTTAATATTATATAAAAGTATAATCCTACGAGAAATAAATTGTAAGATTAGAAGCTATAAATTAAAGTAATATTAAGTATAAAGAAGGAAAGGGAAAGAAAGTAAACGAGGGTATTGTAGTTTTGGATATATAAGTTAGAACTATTATTCGTCGCCGCCTTCCTGATCCGTAAGTCTTATTGATAAGAATATAAGCCTCATTCCATCCGATATGCTATAGTACCTAATTGCCTAGTGGCTAGTGCTCCGGTAACCTGTCCAGCTATATTATAATAGTTTCCTTTATAAAAGGTTTATTTAATTAATAATAATTCTTTAAATACGAAGCGTATCTTACTCCCTATACTTTATTTTTAAAGAATTTCGAACCTTAGGGAGTAGGAAGGTAATTCCCTTACGCTATTGGGCTAGTAATTTACGGGTTGTTACTTAATAGCGGGGGGGTTTTAACTTCCTATTAAAAAGTTAAATATTTAAAAATACGTAAGTTTCTTCTATTTTTCTTCGCTTTTTTCCCCTTTTTTTATAATTTTAATACTAATTTTTAATAGGTATTAAATAGCGGGATTAAAATTGGAAATTTGGAGTTAGAGCTAGCCGGATAGTAAATAACGGAGCTAAAGCTAGCTAATATTAATTATCTTTTAATTCTTTTTTTAATTCTTTTTTTAATTCTTTTTTCTTCTTTATAAATTTTAAATATTATATTAATAACGTAATATAGAAACCAATTTTATTTATATTACTTATTACTTTAAATTTTAATTATTTCTAATTTCTTATTACTATTATTATTCCTATTACTATTCTTATTACTATTCTTATTATTATTTTTATTACTATTCTTATTATTATTTTTATTACTTTTCTTATTATTCTTCTTATTGTTTTTATTATTATTCGTCGTATTCTATACTATTAGAATTATTAAATACTATAATCTTTACTTTCTTTTATACCTAATTAAAAATAGAAGTATAAAATTCTCTTCTATTCTCTTCTTCCTCTTTTTCTTCTTTATAGTTTCGATCCTTCCGCTTTTTAGCGTTATAAGTTAGGCTAAGCCGATTATAATTTAAAATAATTATTAGAAAATTAGGCTTAGCGTTGTTAAATTCTTTGTTAAAATCTCTCTCTCTATTAATAATAAAGCCTACTTTACTTTCGTTATTACTATTATTATTAAAAGCAATATTACCCCTATTACTATCTTTACCCTTATTACTATCTTCGCCCTTATTACTATTTTTATTATAGTAGCCAATAAAATTATTAAACGGTTTTTATATAGATTTTAGGACTTATATCCGTTTTTCTATATTTACGAAGAATAGAAGTTACTTACTTTCTTTAGGCTTTTTCCAAGGATTTAAAGGTAAAAAATCGTTTTAAATACCTTTAAATTTAAAGAATTATTTTTAAAAAGGCTAGACTATTCTATAGTATTATCTTATTACTTTATTCTCTTTTACCTTTTTATAAATTTTATACTTTACCTTTAAAATTTTTAATATTAATTCTTATACTTTAATTATAGTTAAATATTATTTTCTCTATTCCTTTACCTCTTATTATTCTTAAACTTTATTATTTATTTCCCGGATATATTAAATAAATACCTCGTCGATTATATTACGGGATAAATTAACTTTTCTTTTCGTAGAAATCTTTTTAATTATATTAGTAAAACGGTTATTTTTATCCTTAATAAATTTATTAATAAAACTTTTAAATACGGTACTTTTATAAAAATAGGCTTCTAAATTAGTAAACTAGCTTAGTAAATTATAAATAAGTTAATAAGATTTCCGAAAAGCCTTTTAAATATAGGGAATAAGCCTTTTCAATAATTTTATAATATTTATAATTTTATTCTAACGTTTTAAATTAAATTATATTTCGGACTATTTAAAAATAAATACTTTATCTATATCCTACTAAAATTTATTTAAAATTAGCTAGGGGTTAATAGGCTATAGCCTTGAATTTTTAAAGCCGTTTATAATATAGGGCTTAGAAAAGGTAATTTTAAATATCCGCTATAAGAAAGAATTAATATATAATTAATATAAAGTTTTAAAGTAAGGAAATACTTATATTAAAAGACTATATAAAATCGTTATAATTAAACCGGAATTTACCTCTCCGAATATAGTTTCGTAATATAGCTTAATATATACGTTTATAATATTAAAAAACGCTTATATTTATAAGTTATAAAAAGTAGGAAAAATAAGGAGGAAGAAAAATAATATTAATATTAAAATTCTAATAATAATTAAATAAATAAAAATTGTAGTAAATAGAAAAAGAATTTAATAGAAAATATCGGACTAATTTATTATTTAATTATATTCGGAGAGGATTTTTATCGAGGGTTATAATTTATTTGTCTTTTAAATTAATACTAAACTACTCTTCAAAATCCAGGTTATAATACTTAACTTTAACATAATAAATTTAAGAATAATAATTGAAATAGCGAATCTACTATAATATAATTTTAATATTATTAAACGCTAAATTACTAATAGTAAATTTTATATCCGAGTTAATATCTTTGAGAAATCCCTAATTAGTGGATAGTTATCTTTTAAAAATATAGTATATTAGAATAGCTTTACCGGCAGCGTTTCTATACCCTATTAAAATTATTAATTCGCGGTTAGTAGGGTCATTAATCTTAGGTTAAAAAAAAAAACGTTAATATAAAATAAAGTATTAAATTAAGTATTAGAGTATTAATTAAGTAAAGAATTACTAAATAAAGGTATAACTTTAGGAATCGGACCTAATTTGGTAGGGTTATAGCGTTTTAAAGTTAATAAAAAACGTTATAACCTTAAAAAAGTAGTTTTGGTTTAGAAGGTTATAGTAAAATAGGTATTATAGTAATAAGCGTATAAATTAGTTGAGTAGATTAGTAAAGAAATAAAGAAGAGAATAAAAGTCAAATTATTTTTTTTAGTCAAAGTTTAGTAGATTTATAGTATTATAAAGGTGGAAGGTAGGGTTTTGCCCTTTTTCGGCTATATATTTGCTGTCCGGTCGGGTTTTGGCATGTCCGGTAGTTTTGGCGCCAACTCTATGGAGCAGAGTTGGAGAACAGACAGGAAATATCAGCCTCGCCAACGGGTAGTTTCCGTAGGTAGAGAAAGGTACCTAACGTAAGCAGTCCTTATGTCAACCCCAAACTGGGCTACCGTGCTTTAGGAAGCTACCTCCTCACTGCTCTTTCGATATTCATCTCATGCCCATTGAAACTGAGCTGAAATAAACGATGACTATCTGACCAAACCTGGGATTGTCAATGGCAATATGAAATGGAAGAGATGAGCTCAAGTTCAATGACCAGATGAGTGTGGGGCTCAAATCCAGGACAGGGAGAAAACGTCAGAAATGCAACGAATTCCGTACCTACGTAGACTCAAAACCGTACGCACGTAGACTAAAACCCACTTTTCTAGGTGTACAGCTAATCTTAGGCTCCCATTAGCCTAGTTCCTTTGCCAAGCTACCAAGTGCAGATTCCTTTCATCCTGCTATCGATGTGAAGCTGTTACCATCTCCATTGTTGTCACTATCTATCTCTATCGCTATCGCTATCGCTATCGTTGTCGCTGCCGTTGTTATTTACTCTCTGGGTACTAGGTCTTTTCTTAGTAAAGTTAAATTGGGGGGATAAAAAGGGCGAATTTTAGCTCCCGGACCTTCGACGTTGTCACGGGGCAAGGCGATACGGAACGTTGGGGGTTAACTAAGACTTGTGTAATTGTATAAGGAAGAAGGGAAATTATAGAATCTGTGCGTAGCGGCTTATCCTATATACCTGTGGTTGAGCCCCATCCTTGGCATACGTGACTAACCTACTTACCGGGACGGCAAGTAGTTGGCTACAGCCTCTGGGGCGGTACAGCCAATCAAAAAGCGTATATCAACCCGGCAACTATTGCCGTAGTAATATTGTGATTAAATAATAGTTATAGGCTAGCCCTATAATATTTCCCCGGGTTAAAAATACCCCCGGGGTTTAACTATATTAAAATTATAAATTATCCCTCTTTAGGGATTTGAAACCTTCTATTACGATGCTTATAACCCTCTTTAGTGCTATTATTATTAATATTTCGCCCGCTTAATTGTATTGTAGTAACTATTTTAGGGCCGGGGCTAGGGCTATCCCGGCCGGGCCGGGCGCTTCCTATCCGGTAGCCTTTATAAATATTTTGGCGGCCTTCTACCGCTTCCTTTCGTTAATTACTTACTTCGGGGGGATTAGGACTTTTAGGTTATTAGCGTAAAATTTACAAAGGTTATTGATATAATTTTTTACGTCTTTATATAATTATTAATTTGGGTTATAAAGCTTACCCTAAATAATATAATACTTTTATACGCCGTCCTTAAGGCGGTAACTATTAATACCTTCGTACGACTATTCTACTACGTCCTTAGCGTCGTTAGTACGTTTTTGATAGGGAATAATCCCTACCCTGTATTATAGCTTAGACTAGTCGTGACAGCCCAGATTAGCTGGGCTGCCATGGAGGCTCTGGTGCCATGCCCAGCCGCCAGCGCACTGGCCACCCCGTGACCCGTGCTCTGGCTCGCTGCACAGCATATCTACTGCGTGCAGACGGCTGGCTGGAAGCCAGACCTTTCCTCTTACAACATCTCTCTTCTTTTCTAATACTCTTGCCTTTTATTTGCAATGTGGTATTATCGAGAGACCCCCCGTATCAGTTTTATAACCTTCTTATAATTAGCCTGGATATTTTATATATTATTTTAACCGGGAATACCTTCGGTTACCTATAGTTTTACTATATTAATATAGAAAGTATAATTATATTTTATATTAGCCGGCAGCTTTAGGGTAATATAGTAGTTATTAACTATTAAGATTTCGAAGGGGCCTTCCCAAAGTAGCGATAACTTCGTTTAAGGGCGCCCGGAGATTAGGTTAATAATATTAAGAAGGACTATATTATTTAGCTAGTATTATAGCGAGTCCGATCGTTTCTCGTTAGTATTTTCCTTATAATATATTTAAGTCCGTCTTATTATAATAGTAAATTTGTTTAAGATTATATTAAACCGGTTTATAATTTCCCCTACTTTAAAATATTCGGTCTACTATTATATTGAAAGGCCGGGCGGGTAGGGTTATACGGGTTCGACGCTTATATAGGGGTGAAAATTATAATTAACGAAGAATAGGGAGATTTTTATTGAATTTAATTATACGTTATTTCCTATAAATTTAATTAGTAGGAATTAATTGACCCAATCGTCTTATAACTAATTTATATACGCCTTTAAATAACGTTCTATTTTGGTATTTATACGTTCTATTTAACCGTTTATCTATTAGTAGAAAGCGTTAAACGGCTTTAATATAATACTTAGCCTTATAAATAGGGCGCGCTAGAATTAGGATATAAATTAGGACCCGCGGTCCGATATAATAGTATTAGGTAAATTGTAAAGGGTATAGACCTTTTCGATAAAGTATTTAATTAGCTCCTTAATTATTAAAATTTCGACGGGGATATAGTAGTATATTTTAATTAAACGATTAATAATTATAATAATATATTTAAATTCCTAGCTGCGTTTTTTATAGGGGGTTATAAGTATAATATAATCGATAGCGATATTTTTCTATACCGCGAAAGGGACGGGGAACGGTTTTAAGAGACCCGTTAGTAACCGGTATAACGGTTTAATCTTTATATATTGGAGGTAGGCCTTATAATACGCTTTTACGGCCTTATTTATACCGGGCTAGTAAAAGGATTAGTTTAGCGTTGTAAAGGTCTTATCTTTACTTTGGTAGCTAATTAAGGCGGATTCGTAGTACTACCGGATAAATTGGAGGTATAGAACGTAATCTTCGGAGTCGATAATTAAAGCTACGTAGCGGTATACCTTCCTATTAATAATATAATATTTAATAAAAGCGATTTTATTTATTTGCTTCCTAATAGTTTTAAATTACATCCTCTTATTAGGATTATTAATTAAGGTTACGACGTTTTAACAAAATATTAAATTATAATAATTAGCTTCTACTAGTTCGTTAGTAGAGAACTCCTCGGCGTTTAATTCGTAGGCTTAAATATAATTAATAAATATAGAAGGGTCGAGGAGCGCCTTATTCCTAATTAATAACTTATTATCGTTAACGTTGTTAGGTATATCCTTTAATTTTTTATTTAAAGTATCCGGGCGGACTTATAACGTCCCTAATCGGTATTTAATTGTAAAATTGAATTATAATAGGAATTGGGACTACTATATATATTTAGGCGAAAGCTTTTTATTCTTAATAAAGGTCTATAAGTTTTTATAGTTAATTATAATTATAAAAGGCTTCTAAGCTCCCTACAATTCCGGCGACTATTCTTCTAAAACCTTAATAATAACGAGTAATTCCTTATTATAAATATTATAATTATATTCGGCCGCGGAATACTTTTAGGAGAAATAAATAATTAAATATAGGATATTATTATTATTATACTAAGAGAGAGTGCTACTTGCAACCTAATTAGAAGCATCGGTTTCGATTACCGTTAGCCGGGATTAATTATAAATCCTTAGGATTAGCCTTATTATAAAAGTTATTTTTAAAGAATCGAACGCCTATTAATAGGCCTCGGCCTACTTCTAATCTATAAATTTCTTCGTAAGTTCGTATAAAGGGGCGGCTATAATAGAGAAATAGTTAATAAAATAGCGGTAGAAATTAATAAACCTAAGGAATTTCTAGAATTAGCGCTTCGATTATAGGGCTTCCTACTTAACGACCGCCTTTACCTTCTCGGGGTTTATTTTAATATTACCCGGTATAATAATTAAATTTAAATATTTAGTACGTTTTATATTAAATTCGTATTTATTAATATTTAGCTATAGGCCCGTATTAATTATATATTAGAATATTTCGTTTATATATATTATATATTCCTCCTTATTTTCGGAGTATATTAGGATATTATTAAAGTAAACGGTGGCGTAAACGTTTAGGATATTATATAAAATATTATTAATATAATTTTAGAAAGTGTTTAGGGCGCCTTATAGACCGAAAGGGAGGATAAGGGATTTAAAAAGACCGAAACGTATAATAAAAGTAGTAAGCTATTTATAGCCTTCTTATACGCGGATACGGTTAAATACCGCGATAATATTGAATTTAATAAAGATTTTAATACGGTAAATAGTATTAAGGGTCTCTTTAATTAAAGGGAGGGGATAATGCGTTTTTAAAGTAACGTTATTAATATTATAATAGTTAATGTAAATTCGGATTCCGCTACCCAATTTCTTTACGAGTAGGAGCGGTAAGGCCGCGGCTAATTAAAATGGCCGGATAAAGCCTTTTTAGAATTAGTCGTCAACCTATTTTTTAACGATAGAGGCTTTTATAAAGGATATTATACGGTACTTAACGTTCGGTATTCTTAAATTAGGGGCTAATTCGATTTTATAATTATATATATAAAAGGGAGGTAATACGCCTATATTATAATTGCGAAAGGCTATAAGCCTCCTCTAATATTTTTAGGGTAGTTTTTTTATAATTTCTTCGTTAGTTTTAATCGGCCGGTCAATTTTCTTATAGAATTTTTGTACGTCCTCCTCAGTAACTTTAGCGATAATAGCCTCGTAAATATAGATATTTACTTTTAATTTACTTATAAGTTTTGTAGCGCTAGTAAGTATTACGGTTTTTAGCTCCGCTATATTAATATAATTAATATAAGTATTAATAAAACTATAGAGTTGTTGGGGAAGATAGTTTTTATACTATTAACCTTTGCCTGCGTAAATATCTTCGATTATCTGTTTAGTAATATTGTTGTAGGTTTCGACCTTATAAACGGTCGCTAAGCGTTCGAATTCGGTATAATTAATTAAATATAGTTATAAATTATTATATTTATATAGTTAATTAAATATTATAGTATTAAAATTAATAATATTTTTAAGGTTGAACGGTTCGCTTATTTTATTGGGGCTAGCGGCGATAGAACGTTGTAATATTAATATAATACGAACCCCGTTTACCTTCTAGTAAAATAATAAAGCCGCCCGAAACGGTTTAATTTTATTAATAAGAATGTCCATTAATAAGGCGGCGTTATTACTAATGCCTTCTATAGGGCGGTTTATATAATAAGTAAATAACGCTTTAAAGTATAGCGAAGTAGGACCTAGTCTTTTGCGGGGTTCGTAATATAATGTAGCCTTGTAGGTCCTATAATAAGATTGAATTTCGCGGGTCTTATAATAGGATTAAGTTTTGTATAAGTGATTGGCGCCGATTATTACGTTTTTTTAATTTAATTCGCTAATTAATATTATATTTTCTTAATTTAGTTCGCGAGCCGTTATAAATTCTTAGTTAATTTCGTTAATTTTATTAGTAAGTTCTAACCTTCTAATTCTATAGAGGATTAAATTATTAGCAATTTTTAGCCTTTTTAAAAGGGCGGTTTCTAACTTCTTTAGGGGGGTTATTTTTAATTTCCTAGTCCGTTAAGGGGCTAGGTTATTAATAGCCTTTAATTTCCTTAGCGAAATAGCCTTTAAGTTTCGAATATAGTAATCCGATAAAGATAGTCGTTAAGGGATTAGGCTATTAATATCGGCGCTATAATATAGCGTTAAATATTTATAGTAAATTCTATTAATAATTTATAATATAATATTAATATTGGTGCTCGAGGCGGCTCTCGCTAGCCCGGGAGCCCCCAATATAGCCGGAACGGAGCGGCCAAACGGGCCTTCTCTATTTTTGAAGTTACTGAGAGAGATAGCTATCTTTTTAATATAATTGACTATCTTTATCTTAAATCCTAGTATTATTAGGGTATTACCATTTATTCTTTTATTTATATAATTAATTTTTATTTAATATTATACGTTTATAGGGCGTTGCTAAGCGTTAGGGGCAGTCCTTATAAATAGAGAGAAGCTTATTAATAAATAACGGTCGGTATATCGGTCGGTAAATTGAACCTATCCCTCTATCTAGGATATTAAAGGCTTATACTTTTTTAATTAGAATATCCCGAGAATAATCGGGTAGGTAGGGGAGAGGTCGTAAATTAAGAATATAACGTTTTCGAAATAATAATTGATATATAAGTTTATTATTAGATTTTTAATAATTAAACTTTTTATAATGCTATTAGCGAGGGTAAGCTTCTTTAGTTTTAATAATTTGAAAGTAGTAAGCCCGTTCTTTTTTATAAAAGAACGGTCGATAAAAGCCAACGTTAAATAATTACTATTAACGAGAATAGTATATAAGATTTTGCGCGGTCTAAAGAGTAGGTAGGAGGAAAGGAATATAGAATTTTAATTAAAATTATTTAAAGAATTAATAACGATTATTTTTAAATTCTTATTAGTCTTCCGAAACCTTTCCTATATAAACCTTTCTTACCTCTATAAGCAACTATTTATAGAATTTAAACATTTCCCTAATTAGCACTACTATCGGTATTATAATATTCTTTACCTTTATTTTTAGCGTCCTCTATATTAGCATTACGGAATTTAGTATTATCGTAGCCTCTTTAGCCGACGGCGGAGCAATTAAATAAATTAGAACTCTAACCGTTACGGCCGCCGCGGCCGCTTCGGCCGTTTCGGTCGCTATAATTATAATAACCTCCGCGGTTACTATAGGAGCTACTATAGCCGTTATTTTAGGGGCCCTTATTGCTATAATTAATATTATTTCTATAAATACGTATAATATAGCCTTCTTAACTATACTTTTAGTATAGGCCGTCTCTTATACGTTAATTAAGGACATTTAAATAAATAATACAATTAATATAAACGGTATTTAAATTTATAATATCGCCTCCCTAATTAGTAGTACGTTCCTTTAAATTATTACTCCTACTAGGGTTGCTGCTAGTATTAGCGTTATTATTACCTTTATTAGCTTACGGCTAGTTGAATTTAGTACGGTATTTATTGTCTTCTAAATTATATATTAAATTATAGTAAAAGGATAGCTAGCCTTCGAAGTCGTCGTCCTTAAGGTAAATACGTTAGTTCGAAACGGCGATATAGAATTTGTTAGAGATCTTATTCTAAAGGTAATAAATCTTTATAGCTTTGTTTAATTAATAATAATCGACCGTTTTAACGAAGTTTATTTTAAAGTCGGCGAAGAAACGGTTACTTTATTTAAATTCGTTAAGGTAGTGTACGGTATTGAATTTTAAATTAATATTATTAAAATAGGAGTTTATAAACGCTATAAAAATAGTATTTATTTCTTATTTCTACTTTTTAGGGTTATTAGGGTTAGTTAGAACAATATTAAGGTCGTTCTAGAAGGTTATTATTACTACGGGGCTTAAGAGGTAATTCGTATAAAGGATCTTAATATATTCATTAAGGAAACGGAACGTATTAAGGGCCTAGATTATTATAATACGGTTTCTCTAAATAATATAAGCTTCGTTCTATTAGACGGGGTTCTTCTAATCGGCTATAAAAGGATTAGGGTCGGAGAATAGCGCTTTAGGGTTGGTCGCGATTATAAGAGGAGCTTTAAGGGAATTAATTATAAAAGTATACCCCGGGTTATTTCCTAATACGTTTCTAGTCCCCGTGCCCAATCCTCCGCTAATATTACTATTTTCCCTACCGTTATAACTAAAATTAATTATAGTATTATTATTATTAATTCGTCTAGTTTAGTTAAACTCTCTTAATATCTTCGAGAGGATTGATTACATCGTTTTAATAATATGTTTTATCTTTCTAAAGGCTATTTTAAAAGCTTCATTCTTACTTATCCTTATTTGGAATTAAATTTTAAGGTTTTCGAACTAGCTTATAAAATTGGCGGCGCTGTAATTAAATATTTAGACTACGCGTACAATAAGGTAAATAATAGTACGGAAGGTATTATTATCGGCTAGGTTAATAACGTTAATAATAAAACCTTTAGCGATTTGTAAAAGTATAAATTTATTTATTATAAGGGTATTAAAAAGGGTTTCGATAATCGGAGTTCTAAAGATATTATTTAAAATTGTAAAATAAATTTCCTTATTTATTGGGGGGGGAATAGAGCTCTCTAACTCGTTAGAATTCTATAGCTCGTTATTTTAAAGGGCATTTAGGACGTCGACGTCCTCCTAAGTATATATTAATAACGGTTATTATTCTTCTAGTAGGATACTTACGTCGGTAATAATAATATTAGTATTAAGAATTATAGACTTTACCCATTGCGGGATTTATTTTTTAACAATTAACGGCATTATAATAAGTATATTAAACGGCGTACTTCTTCCTTATAATAATATACACTCGTAACGTAATAATATAGGTATAATTAACTATTACGGGGTAAGGCGATACGGAACGTTGGGGGTTAATTAAGATTTGTATAATTATATAAGGAAGAAGGGAAATTATAGAATCTATGCGTAGCGGCTCATCCTATATACCTGTGGTTGAGCCCCATCCTTGGCACACGTGACTAACCCACTTGCCGGGACGGCAAGTGGTTAGCTGCAGCCTCTAGGGCGGTGCAGCCAATCAGAGAGCGTATATCAACCCGGCAACTATTACCGTAGTAATGCCGCGACCAGATGACAGTCACAGGCTAGCCCTGTGACAGACGTCCTGTCTTTGGTATTTATACGGTGGGTAGTACTAGGGAAGTATTTACGCGTACTAACCGGTTTAGTATAGGAGATAGTAGATTAACGACGATACGAAGAGGAATCAATAACTTTATCGACGATACTGAATAATTTAAAGATTCCACTTGAGAGTTAGGTTTGCTAATGCGTATTCGAAGTTTTTGCGCGGCTAATAGAGATATGGCTGGGTGGGTTTAGTCTACGTGTGTACGGTTTTGAGTCTACGTGGGTACGGATTCCGGAAATGCAAGTCACCCCAGATGGTCTGTGTGTCTGCCTAAACCGTTTGCAGTTAGCCCACGGCTATCACATCGCGATGCCCCACCAGATGACAGCAAAGAGCCCACCGATGAAGTGGAAAAGCAACCCTAGAATTTAGCTGTGCCGACCCAGTGGAAGAGTGGAATGCCGGTAGAAGACCTGGAAGCTGGAGCTGCGACGAGCTTCTTTCCTTTGATCCAGCGGCCATTTCCGACCTTCAACTTCGTCCAATCCCATCACCACTTCATCCCACCACGTCCGCCTCGACTACTCCAGCCTGACCCGAGCCTTCCACTCTCCCAGCTTATGGACTATACCCAAAGGTGACCATCCGCAGCTTCCGCTGCCTCAGCAATACTTTTACATCTGAAACCTCACTTCCATTCGCATTCCACCACCACTGTTCCCGTCTAGAGTATACATAAAGCTCCCCCTCTGTCGCAATGGCTAGTAGAGGGGTCCTCCCCCAAGTCCTCACGGTACGCCTCTAGCTCTGGTCCCAGGTTCTTCCCATGTGTTCCCATGTCATACCCACGGACCGTCAAGCGACAGCCATGCTAACCAAAGCTTCTCCAGGGTCGGCTTAACCCGCGCGCCCCATCCTTGCTCGCTCGCGCCAGCCCTTTCCGCTCCCAACCTGCCTTGCCCGCAAGCTCGCTTTACTACCAGAGACAAACTCCCCTATTACGGCGCAGATATGCCACGGCACGCGACAACAACGATGCGGCCGATCAGGCGAAGGACACCAAGGAGGGCGTCGAGCATGAAGACGCCGCAAACGCCGCCGCCGATACGGCATCCAAGGACACAAAGTCCAAGCAGGCCGTTCTAGACGAGGCTTCTAGCTCTTCTGCGTCCTCCAGCACCACGACTCTCAACGACACGAATGATTGGGAGACGAACGTGAACATGAACATCGACTCGTTCAAGCAACTACCCCACGCGAATTTCGGCGTCAACCAGTTCATTCCCTTCGATCCCGAGTTCAGGGAGGTTCTTAAGCAGATACCTTGGGAGTTCCGGGCCCCAATTCGCTACGCGTTCGCCTATGGCTCTGGCGTCTTCCCGCAATCCAAGTCTAGCGGCAGGGTGCCTACGGACGAAGAGCTGCGCAAGATTCACCCCAAGGCGCCCGAAGCCGTCAAAAGAGCCCAGGATGGAACCCCCAAGATGATCGACTTTATTTTTGGCGTCACCCATACGCAGCATTGGCATTCCCTCAACATGAAGCAGCACCGTGACCACTACTCGGCATTGGCGAGCCTGGGCTCGGGTGCGGTCTCCTACGTTCAGGACAAGATAGGCGCTGGAGTATACTTCAACCCCTACGTCATTGTCAATGGCATTTTGATCAAGTATGGCGTTGTACAACTGGATACGCTAGAGCGGGATCTCACCCAGTGGGATACCCTTTATCTTGCTGGACGACTGCACAAACCTGTCAAGATTCTCCGTGACGATCCCAAGATTCGCTTGGCAAACCAGATCAACCTCCTGTCTGCTCTTCGGACAGCTCTGCTATTGCTGCCACCCAAGTTCACCGAAGATGAGCTCTTTGCTACTATTGCTGGTATCAGCTACCTTGGCGACCCTCGCATGTCTCTTCCCACCGAGAACCCGAGCAAGGTGAAGAACATTGTCGGCAACAACATGACCAACTTCCGTCGTCTGTATCTACCCCTGATCGAGACACTGCCGAACGTGGAGTACAATGATGCCGGCGCCACCGAGAGGGATTGGATCTGGAACGACAAGAGCCTCAACCTCGTGCAAGATATGGACCCTGTCAAGCGCGGAAACATGGTTCGCCGGTTACCCAAGGCTTTCCGGTCGAAGCTCTACTTTGAGTACCAGAAGAAGTTTGCGATCCCCCAGCTCGAGTTCAACAAGATGATGGAGGAAAGTCAAAACGAGGACGCCGTGTCGTTCAAGCGTCGCCAGGGTGGAGGCTTTGAGCAGCGGATTGCCAGTGACGACCCGGCGGAGCTTCGCAAACAGGTCCGGAGCGTCATCAAGAAGACTATCAACTGGCCAGCCACCACACAGTCTTTGAAGGGTCCTCTTACGAGCGGCTTCAAGCGCACGATACGTTACCTCTCCGAAAAGATGGATAAGTACCGTCAAGGACGTGACGCCGAGAAAGCCAAGACCGCGGCTGCCGAGGATAAGCCCAGCGAAAAGTCGGAGGTCGACAGCAAGGCGGAAAAGAAGTAGATCCTCTTTATGACCAAGGTGGTTGACCTGTTTGTGGTCTCTGCCATGTATCTGGCTTCATCGACTGTATCAATATTGTACGTTCCTGGGCAGGGTGAGTTGGGCATTCTGTTGTGGCCAGGTTACTAAGCTACGACGATTGAGGGGGGGATTTGGGAGCAGCGCGTTCTGTTTTTCGATGTTAAAACATTACATTATCACGGCATGGCGGTATCATCTCGCACTGGCGGACCCAAAATTCCGAAGGGGAGCAAGAAGATCAAGCAGGCTAGGCGTTTATGTGGTTTTGGCTTGTCTTTGAGAGACCGTACAGCGAAATAAACATCCCGTGGGTTGGTTCACATGGGGTTGATGGGCTGCATAGATTCATACCCATTGCATCATCAGCATGTAGAAGTCTTAGAGAAGTCTTTCGAGTAGAGTTGTGTATCACTTTAGATTCTCACCATAGGGAGCCAGACTCATGCTTGGAAACGATTTTGACGAGGTAGACAACAATTGGATAATTCTTACTTTCTTTACAAGTGTAAAGATGGTAGACAAAAAGTAGATAAATCTTACTCTCTTTACAAGTGTAAAGATGATGGGGAGGATACTTCGAGTACGAAGTATCTGATACACCTCGGCTCGACGACGTTCACGGCACCGAACTTGTTGACGTGAGAGGTTCTGTTCTTGGTTCCTCGATGTCTGGACCTCTCCTCTGGGCACTGCCCGTGCCAAGCCCGAACTTCCACTGGCCGCAAGCTGCAATGTTTCTGCGGGGTACCTGCCCCTGAACGCCTGGCTTGGCGCGCAAGGACACTGATGATGTCGAGCACAAGGTTGGACGCTGAAGGTTCGATCAGTTGACAACGAGCAGATCTGGTTCAATAAGAACCTAAACATGGGTGTAAGATTCTTATCGATGTTGATTACATTCAAATTGAGTCTGAAGTCTTCTTGTTTGCTGCAAGTATGAAGCTTGCCTGCGGTGCACAGTAAACAACCATCAAATGAAGAGATGAAGCAACTCGCATGCACCCCCCAAAAAATATGGAAGGTGATAGCTCAAAAGAAACGGTCATATGAGTGACACCCCAGAAACCAATATTGCGATGCTGGCCTTGGCCTACCTACCTATATGCACCGTCCGATATCATGTTGGTTCGTGTTCGTCACCAAAACCCCAAGACACCAAGAAAACCACCCACACTCAGCCAAGCTCAAAGATAGGGCGCCGAGGCGCAAAAGGTCTCCTGCAGTGACAAACCACAAATAATCACTGGGCTAGCCATTCCCAGAGTTGCTATCGAAATTATCTCTACCCAACGCTCAACGACTTCGGTGAGTTCCCTACTTGAGTTGCCATGCCCGAGATGAGATGACGGATGATGGACGGATGGATGGCGTTCTTGTACTGTACATATGTACTCACCGCTGGGCTGGGCGCATTGTGTAAAGTGTGAGTGAGATTGTGGCATCGCCAATCTTTTCGAGAGTCTTGTCAGCTTCCAACCTCGGAGAGATACAAATGCACGGCGTTTCTTGGAGAGTCGGGTATGTAAGGCACGCAGGCACACTCTCGAGGCACATTGTCAAAAATGATATCCCACGTTGTTCGTGCGTGCGTGCGATGCGTGCTCGATATCTCTCCGAATCCAACACTGGCACACTGGCCAGCTTCTTGGTTCGGTTGTTTACATTCCGGACCGAATGATGATGTCGTTCGTAGTATTGCAACTTGTAAAAGCCACTGAACAGGTTTCTGTACAAAACCGAGTTGTCTCCGAGAAGGCGAGAAGTCGATAGTTAAGGCGTGCAGATAGGTACCTTATATAATGTAACAGACCAGTCCAGATCGAAATAACCAAGATAAACCCAGGTCCAGCCCACAAGAGAGAATCCCAACATCCCAAGAATGCCGAATCCTCGTAGCCAAGTCCAGGCCGTCCAGGACCTGCCATTCTGGATTTAGTAGAGCACGACATTCGGCAATGGCCCGTGGGCTGCCGACAATAAACGCCATGCTAAAAGAGGCAGCTCCCGCGATATCACGCTTGGCTTTTCTTGGCTAGCCCAGAGGAACCCAGGCTAAAGCCCGCCAAGGCTGGCGAACCCCGGCGAAACTGGGGAAGACTAGTGGGAGCGTTGCATCAACTGCCACTTCGGGAGCCTTGTCCCATCGGACCGCCGTGTTGTCGATTATCAAGGCCTCGTTGACGTGATGGTCGATATGGTAATGGAGAAGGTGGTGATCGTGAGTTATGACACGGGATTGGAATGCGCTGTCGTGTGAACTGAGTCGCGCTGCAGAGCAACAACAGGCAGGGGTCGACATGATGGGAGATCGATAGCTCAATAGCTCGTGGTTTGGTTTCCTATATCTTGCTGGTGATTCCCACGTTCCTGTTTTACATCTCTACCAATCCTCCTCTCTGTCTTTTGCAACCCTCTCTCGGCTCAAAAAACATAGGTGTTGAATCCGCCAAAATGAGAACTGTCGCTGCCTCCCTCGCAACCCTCGCCCTGGCGGTTCCCGCCCTGGCTGCTACCAGCCAAGGTGGTCCTACCAGGAAGCCCTATGTCTGCTCCGACGCCCTGCAGCACCTGATCACCGAGAAGAACATCCGGGCCGGTGCTCAGAAGCTCCAGGACATTGCCGATGCCAACAGCGGCACCCGTGTGTTTGGCAGCACCGGCCACAACGCCACCGTCGACTTCCTCTACAACACCCTCAAGGACACCGGCTACTATGACGTCTACAAGCAGCCCTTTACCGAGATCTACTCAGCCGGTACCGGCTCCCTGAGCGTCAACGGCAACGCCCTCGATGTCCAGATCATGACCTACACCCCTGCTGGCTCTGCCACTGGTCCTATTGTCTATGCCGAGGGCCTTGGCTGCTCGGCCACCGAGTACCCTGCTGAGGCTTCCGGCAACATCGTTCTCGTCTCCCGTGGCACCTGCACCTTCGGTCAGAAGGCCCTGAGCGCCAAGGAGGCCGGCGCCGTCGGCTTGGTCATCTACAACAACGTTGCCGGCTCTCTCTCCGGCACCCTCGGCGAGGCCTTCAAGGACTATGCGCCCGTTGTCGGTCTCAGCAAGGAGGATGGCGAGGCTCTGATTGCCTCCATCAAGGTTGGTGAGGATATCAAGGCCGAGTTCAAGGTCGACGCTATCACCGAGCCCCGTGTCAGCTTCAACGTCATTGCCGAAACCAAGGGCGGTGACCACAACAACGTCCTCGTCGTTGGTGGTCACTCTGACTCCGTTGCCGCCGGCCCCGGTATCAACGATGATGGCTCCGGTATCATTGGTATCTTGACCGTCGCCAAGGCCCTCACCAAATTCCAGGTCAAGAACGCCGTCCGCTTCGGCTTCTGGTCCGCTGAGGAGTTTGGCCTGCTCGGCTCCGAGTACTATGTCAAGTCCCTCAACGGTTCCGAGACTGAGCTCGCCAAGATCCGTGCTTACCTCAACTTCGATATGGTATGTTCCCCTTTTGAGATGTGAGCTAAATAACGATGCTAACGGTCAAAAATACAGATTGCCAGCCCCAACTACGTCTACGGCATCTATGACGGTGACGGCAGCGCCTTCAACCTGACCGGTCCCCAGGGCTCCGACGTCATCGAGAAGGACTTTGAGCAGTTCTTCTCCAAGAACAAGGTCGCCTCCGTTCCCTCCGAGTTCAGCGGCCGCTCGGACTACGCCGCCTTCATCGAGAACGGCATCCCCTCCGGTGGCATCTTCACCGGTGCCGAGGGCATCAAGACCGAGGAGGAGGCTGCCGCTGTCGGTGGCACCGCTGGCATCTCGTACGATGTCAACTACCACCAGGCCGGTGACACCATCGACAACCTCGCCTGGGACGCCTTCCTGCTCAACACCAAGGCCATCGCCAACAGCGTGGCCAAGTACGCCCGCTCGTTCAAGTCGCTTCCCGCCATCAACCTCATGCAGCGCCGCTGGGACGGTGATGTTGCCCAAACCCTCAAGCGCAACAAGAAGCGCGCTAACGAGGCCCACGTCCACACCCACTCCGGCCCTTGCGGCGGAGGTGAGGAGATCTAAATGGGCCGGGCCTGCTCGAGGTCTCGGTGCGGGGTTGATGATGACGATGATGACGATGATGGTTGCATGTCGTGGAATGTATAAAGACACCTAATGAGACAGGATACCCTTATGTATATACCTTAATGTAGTAAAATGACAAACGAAGTCAAAGACAGGGGCATGTTGTCGAGTGTGTTGTGCGCCGTGAAAATGATAATGCTTCGATATTGTTGAGAGGTTGACGATTTAAAGTTCACATGGCGCACAGCAGCAGCCTGCAGGCCGCTAAGTCGGTGAGCCGGTGCCGGCAGGTGGAGCTGTGCCGCACCCGTACCCCACTCAGCAAAACATCATAGTGGGGCGGACCGCTTATCCGACAAGATCCGATCCCGCATTTTCGATGCCAAAAATCCAGAGATTGCTTTCTCTCCACACGGCGGTAAACCACAAGGTTCATGGATCGACATCTCCAAACGTAATCACAACTACCGTACAATGACCTCCTGCTCAGATGTCACGTCCTTTTTCCCTCTCTTCACTTTCTATTCCAGCTTTTGAACAACGGATCTTGCTACTTCCTTTCCTTTTTCTCTTTACGATACCTCATGTGTCTTTGGCTTTTCACGCCTCCAAAACATCGAGTCTGAATACTTCAGAAGGCCCTTCTCGACTATCGAATCCACTCGTCCAAGTATGAAGCATATCAATCCTCAATCTCCTGACAAGCCTGGCCATGTTGCTGGTCTTTCCGCTGTCCCCTCCCGTTCCATCGTCCTATTCCTGATCCTGGTATCTCGAAAGCAGCCCACCACAATCGGGCCCAGCTCAGAGGAAACCTACGTCGAAGGCAAAAGAGGTCTCATCTTCAAAAACGAGACCACCAAGGGCAAAGCGGTCACTTCAGTTCCAGTGACCTGAAGAATGATCTGCCAAAGTCATCCAGTTTCGAATGATCACACCCCCCCCCCCTCTCCACATCCCATTCGCAAGGCCCAAGGCCCAAGTCCCAAGTTCCCATGGTCATCATCAGCCAGAACAAGTGAGATCATGTTCTTCTATTCCNCCCCCCCCCCCCCCTGTCAGTGAGCATAGCTTTGGGTTTTCATCACTACCTGCATCAGTCAGGCGGAAAGGGATGGGCGCCGATGATCCGGGACACTCGCCGGATCTTCAACACCGACGGTCGGTTCGCCTTACCTCCTTTATGATCCACGCCCTCTACGGTGGACATGAACGGCCTTTTTCTCCCAGGTGCCAAAGTCATATGCATCACATGTTTTCTTACCTTACCATCCTTCACTCATCACCACAGCTTCCTATTCCGTCGAACAGTAGGTTGACTGAGCCGAGCACTAGCGATACTGCGAGCAATATGTGAAACACTAACTACCTGACGCCTTGCCAATGAGTATGGATCTTACCTACACTCGAAAGCGCTTGGGATCGGAAGACCGTTGCCAAAACTCAACGGGTTGTTTCGACTTCATCGAGCTTGCAGTTAAGAAACAACCACAAGATGAGAACGCGTGGCTGAGATTGGAGAACAGGGTCGTATCCCTCCTCCTTTCCTTTGCACGGAAAACGGTGCATGTGCCCCTGGCAATCTCAACTTGGAAATGATCCAGCCAATAAGAAATTAAGAATGCTACCCCAGACCTCCGCGATTCTCAACTGCATTCGAGACCCAAGGCCTTGGTCAACACCCCTCGGCAATCATTTGCAAACTCGGCAGACGCTTGAGATCCCTGTTAACGGTCCAGGTTAACGATCAATGCCATGCGACTGACGCAAGCACTGGAGGAAAAATCTCAGACATGGCGGCCCCGAGATCTCATCACTCACGGCCCTGAAACCCAGAGGCAATGGGTAAGATGGGAAAATCTTATAGACAAACGTGTCAAAGTGGAAGACAGCCCCGAGTATACAACGTTACACAAATCCCGTCGTGCCTAAGCACTTGCCTTTTCTGCTCGACAACATCGCCGCAACCGAGACCCGTGGGCAGCATACTCGGCGGTATTACTCCTCATCACGGGTTACTTGCCTGGCAGCATGCAATCCCTCTGACATCGATACCACCCAAGTTATGCACTCCAGGTCACTGAGAATGATAACTCCGCGTGAAGAGGGCGCCAAAATCCGCAGGACCGGGGTAGTGTCCCTGCGCTCAATATCTCCTCTGTCTATGCAACGCTACAGGCCGCTCGACTAACGCAGGAACAACGCCCAAGCAAAGCACGGCAGACGCCACTCTGGGGTCTGATCCAACGGTACTGTAACGGTAGCAGCATTGTCCCTGGGACCTTTCATCTAACGACATCGTCTAAGTGGCCCAATAGAGACAGGGGGACGATGTTTGCTCGCCATCAACTTCTGCTTGGACCTTAACTATCTACAACTCCAAAACACTTCAGCCAGACTCCTAAAGCCCAGAACCATAGGGCTTTTGCACGATAACTGACTGCTATTGGAGGTTGACCCTCAGTAATCAGGGTGGCTACATGGTGACGAGGACTTGGGATGCTGGTGATCTAGGTATAATCACACAGTTCTCGAACAGCAACATACATCTAGACCCGATAGTTCATCGAAGGATCTCTTGCTCCTTCCGGCACCAGACCCGGGACCTATCCGCTATGTCGATACACTCAGCTTTCCACCAACACCGAGCGTTGCTGATTAAGTCTCTTCTCGGTGCCGGCAATACTCCTCCGGACCTTCGGGCCAAGCACCAAGAAAGGCTTGGAAACCGTTCAAGTGATACGTTCCTGATGGCACACCTCTCATACTCAGCAGTCCTCGTTATGACCGGCTGATCCTACCCTGAGTACTATACCGCCGCAGTGCGGCCGTTTTCCTCCAAGACCAGGCACTTGGAGGGTGTTCGAGATAATTATTTAACTGCAACACAAGTCCCCCTTCTCGAGGCCTTATCCTTACCTTCATCAGAGCAGAAGCTTCCCGACACTCCTTCAACCTTGTCTGTACATACTTTGCCAGCTTCTTGTCCTACTTGTCTATATTACTTCCTGTTTCACTTCAATACATTCCTTTCTACCACAAACACAGTAAACAGTTACAATGCGTTTCGATTCATCCGTCTTCCTCCTCCCCTTCCTCCCCTCCCTAGTCTCCGCCTGGTACCCTCCCACTCTCCAGGGTTACAACCTTGTCTGGTACGACCAATTTGAAGGCAACTCTCAAACCTCGCCCAACACGGGCCGATGGAACATTATCAACGGCAAGCTCAACGTCAACAACGAGCTCGAGACGTACTCCTCCTCCACCAAGACCGTCCAGGTCAGCGGCGGCTACACCCTCCAGATCGTCCCCTGGCGCCAGCAGAACGGCAACGGCGACTGGATCTCCGGCCGCATCGAGTCCACCTACACCTTCACCCCCCAAGCCGGCAAGAAGACCGTCGCCCAGGCCGACATCCGCTTCGGCAGCAACCCGACCAACACCAAGGCTGGGATCTGGCCTGCCTTCTGGCTGCTAGGCAACGAAATTCGGACAGGCGGTGGCTGGCCCGCCTGCGGCGAGCTCGACATCCTTGAGACCATCAACGGTGATCTGAGGGGGTACGGGACCCTCCACTGCGGAACCAATCCCGGCGGGCCTTGCAACGAGCCGACGGGTAAGGGGGCTAGTACCGCGATCCCGAATCAGGACTGGCATACGTGGAAGATCGAATGGGATCGTACCTCGGGAGACTGGTGGACTTCCAAGGTTACGTGGTACTTGGATGGGGTCAAGTTCCACGAGGTTTCGGGGCAGTCGCTGAATGACTTCACGGCTTTTGACAAGATTAGTAACAAGCCGTTGTTCTTCATTTTGAATGTGGCTGTTGGTGGGGATTGGGTGAGTTGTTCTGGTTCTTCATTACCAACTCAATAGATGAGTGCTAACGACGTGATATCTACAGCCCGGTTATCCGAACGGTAACACTCAGGATGGGTATGGGTCGATGATGGAGGTCGGTTATGTCGCCCATTACGTCTCTAACTGAGCTGCATTAGGTGACGGTAGGAGGAGGAGGATTCTTACACTCTTTTGCCAGTCCTTGTGGGCTGCTTACCACCATATTTGTTCTTTTCATGCGCACATTTCTTTGGGGGAACACGCTGCTTGCGCTGTTCAGGGACCCATTCACTCCTTTGGCTTTGGTACTTCTTCACGTTCTTTCAACGAAATGTTCATTCATTCACTCATCACTCATTTACCATTCATGTACATAAACCATCTATTCTAACTTTTGAAGGTTCTGTCTGGATCGTTCATAACATCATTTGATCTTCTTGGAAGAAATGCACTCACTGCAACAAAAAGGTACATGCATTTTCCTGCGGTTGGCGCATGCGGCCGTTCCTTGCTTACACGCAGAAACACTTGCGCCTGGTTCATTGTTTACTTCCCCTGAAACGCCGCCGCCCCGGGTCCACTTCATATGGGTCCAGAACGAAAAGAAAAATTGCCAAAAAAGATGCGGTTTGTGTGGATCGAACACACGACCTTCAGATTATTGAGTGAAGTGGACTTCAGTCTGACGCTCTCCCAACTGAGCTAAACCCGCCTTGACATTGGCTTTATGTCTCTGCACACTGCATAAGAAGGCCTGATGCATGCGCAGTGCGCCACTGCACTATACCTACCTCTACATTCTAGACCGAAGACACTCGCGAAACTCGCAAGCATGGCAATACCAAGCTAGTCCTTATTGCGCTAAATAGCGCCGGCTGTTAAGTCCAAGCATAAATATTGAAATGTTATGCAAGTTACGGTGATGGGAAGTGTTGTAGAGCTTTCACTAACCGAGCCGGCATATGTGTAGACGTAGGTATACCGCCTGTTGTGCCTACCTGTGGCACTCGTTCACGCACCCACTACCAAATTATTGTATTTACTCTCAACCAGGCGGGCCATTTCATCTCCTCGATTCTTCTTCAAGACAAGCATCCATCAAGACAATTTTCCCCATGCTTCGCCTTCTTCTTTTTACTACCGTCGGGCGCTCTGAAAAGAAGTCCAGGTTTGTGAGTTTCACGAGGTTCACAGGCATAGTCCGTAACGTCCATGACCAAGTGGTCACTACCTAGCCCCTTGCTGATACGCGCTCGTGTAGAGGTAAAGATGCACAGGAAATGTAGCCAAGGGAACTTACGCGCGCGAGGCGCCGCAGTGCAAATGTTCCATTGAGTTGGCAATCAATGCGCGCCAGAGAGATTGAGGGGGTGTTGCACATACCGCTCGGGCCGTTCGTTTTCAACTTCCAGGGCCTAACTGACAGCTTTACCAATAGCGATTACAGAAACGCAACTTGCGTGCCTTAGGGTTTGGGTTTTGGAAGAGATTCGCGCAGTCTGCAATGCTTAGTCGAAAACGAACGGCCCGAGTCTTTGCGGTATGTACCTCTTCCCAGAATATGCAGCATTTCATCACATGCAAAGTGTCACTCGAAAAAGAGAGAGTTTTGGTTGCGACAGTTCAATTTCTGCGCTATCAAAAGAAAAGCGCATTAACTCTCGAAATTGAGGTTCGGGTAGACACTTTTTACGCAGGCATAAGCAGGGTTAAAGGTGTCGGTCAACTATGTACATGCTTCTTACTGCTTCTTTACACCTTTAACCCTGCTTATGCCTGCGTAAAAAGTGTTTACCCGAACCTCAATTTCGAGAGTTTATGCGGAATGTCATCGCTTGCTGTTTGAGAGGCAATGCGCTTCATGCCGCTTGCTGCTTGATGGTGATCAGCGAGAAATAGACAAAGATAATCGTAAAGAATGGACGGGGTGACGATGGTCCTCTTGTGCCCTTCGCCCACCCCTTCCGCCTCCCCACATGTGTTCCCCGGCCGTCTGACCCATCCTTCTGCGAGCTATGATGTTGTGTCAGAACTAGATCACGCCGGACATGTGAAGGATGGAATCATCGTAAAGGGGAAAACTTACTCCCTCTGGCCGTGGGTACCGTAGAAACTCGCGAAAGTCGCCAAACGCTCCGTGCAGAAAAGGCAGGGTCAAAGGCCTGCCAGTTGCATCTGGCGGCCGTCAATGAGCATGTACATAGTTGTCGGACACCTTTAACCCTGCAGAAGCGTTTGGCGACCTTCGCGAGTTTCTACGGTAGTCCAGAGCGATTTCACTTCTCAAAGCCGCGTCCAGATACCTGGAGATACAGAAAGTTGGTCAGCAGGTTGAAATGACGAGCTTGATGCACTGACTCCTCAGTGGGTCTTGATGGAGGGATTCAACTCAACTTGTTTGCCAGCCGGCGATAATCGGGTAGACAGGCGCCTGATACACGGAGCGCCTCGGCGGAGACGGATCGTTCAACGCCGCCATCACCTCCCGGGTGATATTGCGAGTGAAGCTCATATGGTGCTCGTAGCCGTAGGCGGCGGAAGGTGCCTGATAGGCCATATAGCCTCCTCCTTGGTAGGAGGCCACGGAGGCCTGGCGATGGTGCCCTTGGTAGGCCCCTTGAAGTCCAGTGCCCTGGTAGGGCTGCTGACGCCCTTGATAGGGACGGGGGCCCAGATGGGAGGGATGATGCTTTTTCAGAGTAAAAGCAGGCACGGCGAAGGCGGTTTCTCCGGAACTCGGAGGAGTGGACTCC
The DNA here is from genome assembly GCA_009806015.1 of Neurospora sp. CHS-2018b. Classification (NCBI taxonomy): domain Eukaryota; kingdom Fungi; phylum Ascomycota; class Sordariomycetes; order Sordariales; family Sordariaceae; genus Neurospora; species Neurospora sp. CHS-2018b. The sequence goes on from RAOV01000045.1 coordinate 35,981, forward strand.
AGGTTCTTGGGGACGAACTCTGGGGCCAGGGGGTCCATTCTCTTGGGAAGCGGGTCACCTTTCCTCCTCTTAGGAGGATTGGTGCCGTTGCAGATAACGACGCCGTTGATGACCGGCATCGTGGCGAGGTCAAAGGGGTGGTTGTTGTCTGGCAGAGAAAAGAAGGTGTTGTTGCCAAGAACGATCGGGAGTGGGAAGGAGGGTGAGGAGGAGGAAGAGAAAAAGTGGACGGAAGAGAAACAATCTAACGAAATATTTATAGCCCTGTTTGCAACGTTGAACATAAACCCATGATGCGCATTTGGGTGGTTCTGCTGGAAATACATGCAAAGCAATGCATGGGAGGCTGAGAACAATGTCGTGAACAAATGGTTCATGTAGTTCACATTGCGGCCCTCTGACGATGCGATTCATGGAGGACCAGCATGAAGACAGGAACAAAAGATTCTTTAAATACCAGACTGTCCGAAGATTGTGTAGGAAGTAAGAATTAGCGAGAAAAGATGATTCCAAAGAAAGCTGTGTCCAGGTTCTGCATGACATATTCGCCGTCGGTAGCAGTTGCCCGAAAGCGATGTCCAATGCAGCAAGACATCCGTTGATGAAATACGGGTTTCGAACAATCTTTGCGACCTTTTCACGTTCAAACACATGGAACTCAAGCGTTGAATATGGAAAAGTTCTGTTGTTGCAATCTGTTTGCCGCTTGTCCTTCCCACAGCATCACCTCCTTGTTCCCAAGCCATTCAACCACTTGCTAGCCGCTCAGTTGCTTTCTAGCTTGACACTCGTACTTTTTCAAGCACAGTCAATAATCCAAGTAACAAGGGAGTCAAAGTCGAAAGCCTCAAAACGAAAGAAAAGAAAGAAGAAGAACAAGATGGCAGACTAAGCAGGGAAACAACAAGCAAAAGCTCCACAACTCCAACAGCTGATCACTGAATTGCTCATGGGAATTGGGCAGCTTTTGCTCGTTTCCTATTCCAGGTGCTTGTACAATTCCAGGCCGGTATGCATGGCATACAAATGTTTATCATTCGGCGCGCCGGAACACAGAACATTCTGCTGTCCTGTCTCGTTGGAGATTAATCTCGGTGCTGACTTGGATGTCGTCCACCCAATCTAGGTATAGACATCCAAGTATCCAGTATCCAGTTGTCCTTGACCGACCATGCTCTTTGCTTCCTGTCATGAGTGATCAGCTTTTGTCTCTAAGGATTGCCCAGTTCGGAGATTGAGTATCACCCAGCGATTTCAAGTCAAACAAATATGTTCAAAGATGGAAACAAGCAGCTTTCCGCCAGCTTATGTATCGTTTCCCATTCACATACACAAAACTGATGATTCCCAGACTCCTTGGGTAGGGTCTTTGTACCTCACGGTTGTGCCTTCCCTTTAGTGGCTTGATGACAGCGGAGAACTCGGCTTTCTCTTACCTAAAGCGAGCTAGCTTCAGGAACAGCTTGCATCGCTCCTGCAATATCAATGTCCCCAACTTTTGCCATTCAGCACCCCCGCGTTTTGAGAAAGTCGATCTTGATATGTAAACGACAGACATGCCGGGCCGAGAATACCTTGGCAACTCCTCCACAATAACTCATCGACATCACTCCGCCACGTGCTGGGAAAACTAAAAACGACGAATGCAAGCTATCGGATAGCGACTTGAGCCTTCACAAACGGCTAGACACACGCTGTTCTTGGCAGACTTGGGAGACGGGCATGCCATCCTCAATAGGCAGGTCGTAGATGTTTAGCCACAGATCGACCGCGTCAATACTAAACACTCTCGACACTACATCGTGGCGTCGGTCCCCAACAAGGATAACATCTTCATGACACTCCTGGTCAAGGTGATGTGAAACCAATAAACTACGTCAATCACCTTCGTGGCTACTGCAAGCCAAGAACCTTGGACAAAACAGATCTAGACCCAAATCTCGAAAAGAAGACATGGAGAAGTATAAAAGGCTGAGGAGATCGACCTTTTGATAATCTCATCGTCTCACCCAAGTGTCGTCTTCATACCACTTGAGAACCATCAGAACGGAACGATCCTCCACCATGCGAACTCAATCCCTCCTCTCCCTCCTCGCCGCCTCGGTGGCGATGGCCGCCGTCAACGAGCCCTGCATTGGCTCCGGAGGCGCAGCAGGCAAGCAACCCCAACTTTGCTCTTCTCTTCCGGGGGTCTCCTCACTCTAACCTTTTCTTCCTACCTAGGCGTCTGTATCAGCTCCGCCGACTGCTCCTCTTCCGGCGGCACCTCCATCTCCGGCGCTTGCCCCGCCGACGCCGGCGACATCAAGTGTTGCACCAAATCGTCTTGCGCAGCTTACACAAGCGGCAACTGCCGCTGGCAATCCGACTGCGCCGGCTCCTCCGCCTCCGGCTACTGCCCCGGTCCTTCACAAATGAAGTGCTGCTCGTCCAGTGCCACCGGCTTCGGCGGCTACTCGACCCCCACCTACCCGGCCGTCGGATCGTGCCAGCAGGTGTCGGTGACGGGGGCGCAAAAGGTTGTGGCCGCTTTCCCGGGAAGGGTCAGGCAGATCTACTGCATCCGTGATTGCGAGGCGGGTGCTACGTCTGATCATTGTACGGGCAAGGCTATTGATTTCATGTGTTCGGATGCTGGTGGTGTAAGTCCTCCTTCTCTGTCCTGGTTTGGATTTGGTTTGTTGTGGTTGGTTGGAAGTCGAGAGAGAAGCCGCGAGGGCAAAGCTGACTTTCAACGATAATGAGCAGGTTCCTACCATGTCCGGTCGCGAGATCGCTGAGTGGGTTATGAACAACCGGAGTACGCTCAACCTCAAGTATGTCATTTGGGGCCAGAAGATCTGGAACCCGTCGATCGACTCGGTCAAGAGCTGGACGTCTTGGAGGACTATGGAGGATCGTGGCTCGATTACCCAGAACCATTGGTAAGTGATATTCGAGCATGGTCTGCTGGATGGTGATGTGTGTGCTGACCAGTCTTATTCAGGGACCACGTCCATGTGAGCTTCAACTAGGTGGTGTAACCCGAAAAAGGGTTTCACGGCATATACTAGGGCATCAGAGGTGCGCTTATATAGGCTAGCAATTGTCAGCAATATATTGATCCCACTTGATAAGAAACTGTCAGTGCCTTCAACTTTTATGTCATTCATCATTACGTACTGTAGTAGGTATCTCGTTTAAAAAAATGGAAAAATTCGGCTGCCCAACGCCTGTTTCATCTCATCATGCCCGCTTCGGCCCGTTACTCATCTGCAACCACCACCCCGGTATTCCTTACCGCGCTCTTCAAAGCAGTCGCCACATCAACATGGAAGAACGGCCTGTTAATCCCAAACACCGGCACCAACTTGTTCCCTCCGGCACCCCTCGCCAACGCACCAGCGCCAGCACTGCTCGCAGTCGGGACCGCCGAGATATCCTCCCCATTAGCATTACCCTTCTCCACATCACCACCAGTAGCACCACCCTCACCCTCAGGCCTCTTCTCATCTGTGCTACTCGAGCCACTTGTTCCTAAGGCCACCGCCTCGATATCGCTCGCCAAAGCGCTCGGTCCAATAGCAATCAACGGGCCCTGATCCACCTCCTGAACATCGCCCTTGTAGTTTTCGCTCTGCACTCTCGGCGTCCTCGACGAGTCGACACCGAACCCAGATGCCACGAGGGCGCGCTTGGTCCACCGGTTGGACACGTCAGCGAAGTGCCATTCAACCTTGTCAGGGTGTGCGTAGCGGTCGAACTGGTTGCGCAGGTCTGCGAGCGCTTGGGCGGCGGTCACGTCAATGCAGTTGACGGCGGAGAAGTCGAGGATGATGGCGCGCAGGGTCGGGCGGGCGACGAGCTCGTCCGTGAGGAAGGCTTGGCCGCGGCGGGGGCCGGGGTCGTTCCATGGTCGGTCCTGTTAGGGTTTGTTTGTTAGTTGTGATGTCTTGAGAGAGGGAGGGAGGGGATAGGGCAGAAGGGGGAGGGGGATCACGTACGCCAAGCTTCTCGAACTTGTTCAACTCCGTCCGGCGAGTATGCTTGAAGACGTGAATGGTTAAGTTGTCGAGATGTTTCGCCGAGTTGACATAGTTCAGGCCCTCGCCGAAGCGGTACACGAAGATACCAGGCCAAGGAGTCGAGATCTGCAGCTCGGGGTTGGAGAGGTCGTCCCTGTCGAGCGACAAGAAGGCGGTGTGGTGCTCCGACTTCTGGAGCAGGCTCTGCGTGAGTCCGGCGTCCTTGCCGCCGCGCACTAGCTCGCGGGGTGCCGTGTAGATCTCGGTCTGGCCGAGAAACTTGCCGGGGCTCTTGGCGATGCGCCACAACAGAACGGCACCGGAGGCGGCGACGGTCACGTAAATGCCGTTCTCAATGGAAGTGAAGATGGAGACGAACACACCGGCGAAGAAAATGATCACCTCGAGCGGCGAAGTCAGCCAGAACTTGTACACCTCCCTCGGAGGGGTGATTAGGTCGCCGACGGCGTGGATAATCATGGCGGCGAGGGCGCTGTTGGGGATGTAAAAGAAGACGGAGGTGAGAGCATAGAGGGCGAGGAGGACGAGGACGGCGGTGAAGATGCCAGCGAGAGGCGTGCGGACACCGGCTTTGGCCTTGATGGCCGTTCTGGAGAAAGACCCGGTAGCGGGGTAGCCGCCGAGGAAGGGACCAAGGAGGTTGGTGAAGCCGATGGCGACGAGTTCCTGGGATGGGTTGATGATGTAGTTGTTGACGCGGCCAAACGACTTCGAAATGGCAATATGCTCGATAAGCAAAACGAGAATGGTAGTCGGAATGTCGCCACTGATGGCAGAGAGCATTTCATTATCGAGACGGGGAGCTCCCTTGTGTTGAAAGCCTGTCGTAATCCGATTCGTAAGTTACGGTTTCGAAAGGGGCGTGTACAGTTGGAAAAGGGGGTTCAAACTTACCACTTGGGACATGTCCAAGGATCTTGAAATGGGCCTTCTTCGGATCCTTGACGTGTCGGTTGACAAGCCAGCTGACCAGAATGTAGAGAATGATGATAAAGACCATGCGAAGCGTGGAGACGAAGAACCAAGTCCTCTGCTGACGGGGGTACCTCTTCCCCATTTGGGTGCAGAACCAACGGATAAAGTACAGCCCAAATAGTGCGGTCAAGCCCATGGCGGCATCTAGATGTGTATTGGGAAGCCCCTTTAGCGTATTGATGATGACCTTGTAGGTCTCCTCGCGGGAGTTGATATTGGGAATTCCCATGAGTGTCGATACCTGTCCTGAGGCAATGGAAATTGCTGACCCGGTCATGAAAGCGGAGATGGCCACAATGGGGATGAACTCGACGATGAACCCAAATCTGATGAGCCCAAGGAAGAGTAGCACCGCTCCACATATAAAGGCCAGTGTTCGTGCAATATCGCCGGCGACAAAGTCAGGATGATCCTTTTGGACGTTTTCGATGATGTTTCCAACAATGGTGGACCTGTGGTGGTGTTACGTTAGCCAGGCTTTGATATCAGTCGTGCCATGAGAGCCATACATCACAGCGACTGCACCTATTGTGATGTCTTTAGACGTAGCAAAAGCCCAGCTGCAGCAATCGCGGTTAGCTTCCTCGTGTAGAGTTCCTGATGCAAAGCCCAGGGAAAACTCACTATAACAGAAAACCGACGAAAGAAGTGTAAAGGCCAAACTCAGGATCAAGATTGGCAAGTTTTGCATAAGCCATGCCTTGCTGTTACTCTCGTATCTCATCAGTGTCTCTTCAGAAGCCGAGTGTCTTTGGACACCATCGAATTGTTGTACTGACCGGCACCACGACAAAGCCAACCGTGACTCCCGCAATGAAATCACCCAACAGCCATGTCAAGTTGTAGTGGAAGATCCAGTTGACAAACGGAAACAATTCCCTGAGGTAGTTGAGTGTGCCCTGGATGGTGGGACGGATCTCGTTGAGGAAGTCCCGGGTGGTTGGTTCCGACTCAACAAAGGAGCCATCGTCGTAGTATGTTGTGTCGTCGAGTTTTTCGTCGGCAGGAATTCCGAGGAACTTCTTGATGCGGTCTCCCGCTGTGCTTGTTGAAGCCATCTGAGTGTCAATGGAGTGTCACGGACTCTCCAACCATTCGGGTATGACAATCGATGTAGAATGTAGCAGGGCCGGGACGGTGAGAGCAATCAAGCTGAGACCCTGCAAACAAGAAGGACTGGTTATATATGAACAAAGATGCGGTAGCTTCCGTTACCTTCCCGAATTGGAGGTGACAATGAACGGCATTACCGAACATGGGGGTCTCCTCGTTTCTGGGCCAGCCTGCATAGTCGTGGGGAGACATCGAGCATATTGCTTCTTTTTTTTTTTTTTTCCAATTCTCTTGTGACTGGCACTCTAGCTGGATCCCAGATCCTATCGTTCGGTAGAGGTAGCACATACGCAGTGAGACTCGGATGCTACAGCACAGAGGTATGTATCCCTGCCATGTGGTACCAGTCGTTCAGTTCCTACACATGGCTTTTGAGCCCTTGACCATTGGTGCCGTCCCGGACTGCAAGTCTATGGCTCCATGCATCCCATCCCATCCATTTCCCTCCGTGGTATGCAGTTGCAGAGCCCGCACCCTGGGAACCCCATCACGCCGCGTACTCACATGCGGCACAGAGACCTGAATCGGGGGTTCGTCCCGTCCGTGGCATGTTATACAAGTGGATATCTTGATGGATGTGTGAATCCCGCTCCGGGTTCGGGGACGTCGACATGGCCCAGCCCTGGGCAACAAGGGCCAAGAGGCTACAAATCGACGCCAATTCGCACGCCGAGTTGACGAGATCTCGCATCATCAAGCCACGGCTTCACTGCTGGCGAGAAGGCTGGAACATGATAGTTCGAGGAGCCAATGTGCTCAATGTGCTCAACGGGGGACCCCTTTCCTCCGTGGCCAGAGACGTGTGCCGACAATGTACCGATTATACAGCCGCAACACCTCATCCTCCTCCATTTTGATATCACTGGTAAAGAGTGTCTTGCCTGCATGGCTTTTGGACTGAAACGTCATTCCCAAGCGAGGTTGCATGTCGGTGCCGCCGCCGTGCGCTGTGATTTTGCCTTGTCCATGTCCATGTCTCTTTTGCATGCATCCTCAACTTTTCGTGGTTGCGTTGCAGGGTGTCTCGCTTGTGGTTGCTGGTCTTTGTCTTGGGAGTTGTCGTTGGGAGTTGTCGTTCCCAGACGGGGGTTTCCCCTCACCGCAGAAAGCTGTGTCTTAGCTGCACTGTGAGTGGAAGGCTGCTAAAGGCCCAGAAGCCTCAGCGTCAGAAGGAGGCTAGTGGGCTTGGCCTCGGCCTATAAGAGGGCCCATCCCGCCCACCTTTAGCATGACGACATCCCAGGGGTTTCATGGCGCAATGCTCTCAACTTCTCTGCCACCAAATCACAACCGCAGCATTTTTGGCCCTTGAAGCTCTTCATTGTCAAATCGAGCTCTCCAGACAGCCAGACAACCGAACAAAGAAACGAGCCGTACAGTACGACAAGGAAGCAAGCTTCTGATCCCCCCACTTCGACGGGTCACCATTACGAGCCACGCTTCTCTAGCTTCCCACATTCGAGCTTCCTCGCGGGCAAAGAGCTGCAAGACACGGATGGACCTTTTCAGCTTTCCTCAGCTTCACGAGCAGACGGGTCCAGACCACACTATGGGGCAGAAGAGCCAAAGGTCCACGCAGACCACGTGTAAAAGGTGGACATTTTGGTGCACGCAAGCTACGTGCAATCGCATGGCATGATCAACGGGATTCCCAAATCCAAAGATCCATCAAGACGAGACGGGTAACCCATTGCTGGGTTCGAAGGCGCGGGACAAGAAAACATCAGTGGGTTGACGTCAAGATGTACGCCTGGGTAAATATGAAGGGTCGGCAGCGGCGCCATCTAGCCCGGTGGTGTGGAACAAAGAGCGGAAAGGAGAGCACTTGGCGAGGGCAAGAAACACACTGCTGCTCGCAGCCTTACACCGATGTCCGTCTTGTATTCCCATCCCGATATGTTTAGCCACTCACACGAGCGATGACCGAATCCGGAAGCCATTGTCATCTCTGGACGTGAGTGCCATACGTACCGGGATCTCACTCGGGGGCAATATAGCAGTGGCGAGCACGGCGATGCGCTGAAGGGGGGAGGGGATTCGGAGAAGAAGCACTTGCTGGCCAGAGAACCAGACCGACGAGATCACGCCTTATCCCGAACGACATCATGATAGTCGGTGGCTTGACTACATGTCTGAGGTGGCTAGACGAGAAGACGAAGTCGACGTTCATCATCAAAGTCCTCGGAGATTCCAATTTCACTGACAACGAAGTTATGCCCACCCTGTTTCCCTGGCCCAGCGCGGTCTGGACTGCTAAGCGCTATCCTCCCCGGCCTCAGCTACACGCAGACCCCAACTATTAAGGCCATTCAGCTGTTATACACCACAGCGTAGGCAAGTTGATCTTGTGGTACCGTGCATATCATGCATGAAGCTATGAGGAAGATCACTCCGAACCAGCAACTTCTCCAACTCCTTCGGGCGAGCCCCTGAATTTCATTACCACACAATTATGCCCTTGAGACAGGGGATGTTGTGGGGGTGGCTCTGTGCGGGCTGGCGGGTGCGAAGGTGAGGCAGCTTGCCCAAGAAACTAGACGGCCCAGACAGTTGGATTCGCGATTTTCAGAGGATGCCGGTACGAGACACGACGTCAAGTGTCACTTCGAAGCGGCAACGCACGTTGCGAGATGATGCGGTAGTACAATGCCACTTGTACCGGGTAGCTGGTGAAGTTGATATGGAATTGCAGTCTGCGTCCCCGGACTACCCAATAGGCGCCAAAAAGCCCTCTCAACAACGCCCATCACATCATTCGATCATCCACGAGTGTCAGCTATTACTCGCAAACAACTTCAACCTCCAAGATTTCCTTTACTTCATCCGCCCAGGACCTTTCATACCCCCCCTTGAGTACGACCCTCTCCAGCGGCGACTCGACACCGAAATTTTCCTGTTGCTTCTTCAGCTTTCTGAAGTACCACAGATACTCATCATCCGCTATACTCCCCCGGTGGTTCTTTGACGGCTCCTCTTTCCTCTTGTAAGCTCCAGCCGGCGGCCATTCCATCACCAACGTCTTCACTCCCGATGCTACTTCAGTGAATCTTCCTGATCTCGCCTCAAAACACCCCGACTTGTCCCAATTATACATTTGGGCACACTCTACTTTTTGGAAACCCACAAACCATGCCCATTTTTTTGCTTGCTCGGGAAACACCACACAGCTAAACACGTTCATCACCCCATAGATAGGGAGACGCCCATAATCTTTACCGTACGAGTTCTCATCAATCAAAATAGTAAGAATCGGCCTTTTGGCAAGCGGCATATCCCCATAGGCCCCAACTCCAAGGATCTTATCCTCGGGCCCTCTTGTCTCCAACTGGGACGGGTTCCACGGTCTCCAAGGAACAACAAGGACTGGGTCGCCGGACGGTCTTTTCATCATGCAGATAGAAAACCCGGTCAAGAGGTCGCGCGGAAGCTCTTGGTACATGCGCTTGCAAGCAAAGAGGATGCCGGGGAGCTGACCCTTCACGCCGTCCTTGAGTAGAGCCAGGCACGGCTCGCGGGCGTATCGGTAGTAGCCGATGGTGTCTTCGTGCGGCCGAATAGTGAGAGCGAGGCGGTAGATTGCGTCGCGGATCTCCGGGGGGAGCATGGTGAAGAATGGACTGGAGGATTGGGGAAGCATGGTGGCGGTCTCGTTCACCTCGTCTTTGATCGTCGTTGTGGACTAGAGGTAGGTAAGTGGGTTTGCTGGGTGCTAATCGTCAGCTCGTCCCAGTTTGTGTAGGTGATACACATCTCGAAGTTGATAAGTACATAGAATCTTGTCATTTGTCAATTGCTTCCCATGGTAATGGCGATAACGTTGGTCTGGGTACGTAAGTTGGTGTGAATATCGGAGTTCTGGGTACTGCACCACTAACTGAGTTAGCCATATACTGCTAGCAAATCTGTTAAGGATGATCGTCACTTATCGATCCTAGCAGATGACGGTCGTTGGTGTAAGTCACGATAAGGTCTATCAGCAGAGAGGGGCAACCGTTACATATAAGTCAATGGATTGACAAAGAATGCTACCTCCAAGGCCACTTTCTGCCAATCACGACGTCGCCGATGACGGACAATATTGTTGAAGGTTAGGACAGCACCAACCAAGAGGGGTGCCCTCTGAGATATTGTATGGGATTGTTGATGAGAGAATCTGGTGATGTTTATCCAAACCAGATGCAAGCACATCAACGATGAAGATGGGAATTTGAAAAAGGAAGTCTTGTAATGCCTTCCTGTTGGCGATGAGCATCAAGAAGGAAGGTCACTTGCCTTGATTTCCACCCGAGGACTGGTTAGGCAACCATATTATTATCCTCTTGAAATCAAGGCAGTTAGCGTAAGTTGGTCGATCATATCAGCAGGCCATCTGCCTTCTCCAACAACCGCCAATAACGCCAAACAACTCCCACCATAACCCGTGTCCAAGTTATCTCGAAGGATATAAACAAACCTTACATTCCATGGATTTCACCAAACATCCAACTTGGAGGTTTTATTTCGAACATAGTTCCCAAGAATGAAGCATCCGGAGCGCAACAGCCGACACGAGGTCTCCGCTCCGTCACCGTTCCCCCGCATGCGGGGTTGCGACCCGCGGTCGGCCCCGATCCCGTTCGGGCCACAATATGCGGAGTTGTGGAGTACCTTTTGCGGGGACTTCTTTAACGGAGACCGCTGATCCGTATGAAGCATTTCAAAAGTCGAAATCGCAAAGCTGAAGTGAAACAACTGGAAATCGCGGTCAAACTGAAGTTCTGTACTTTTCACTTTTGCCATGTTCATGTTCTGGAGTCTGGACCTCAACACCCAGTCTGACTACGGTACTTGGCGAGCTCTAGGAAACAGTCATGTCACAACATCCCGCGTGAAGTTGGAGTGCATTCGTAATGCATCCTCATCCTCCACGGAGTGGAAGCTGAAAAAGGTGCGCGGGATGTGGCATCGTTCACGTTCATGGGGGAGTACGTACCGCACTTGGTGCTGACTCTTGGCAAGCTCGCTTGCGGATTCAGTGGATTCAGTGAGGCTCACACCAATAGATTGCGCGATCCATGGCATGGGTGGTGTAAGTTGTAGTGCACTAACATCTTACCACTCTAAGCTGGTGGAAAACTGGTAAGGCTCTCGCAAACCCGTTCTTGGTGTCATTGTTGACCCCCTTTGTCACCGACCCATTCTGGACCTCTTATACAACGCAAACGGCAACCTTGTCTTGGTTTTTTTTGGCAAGAAACACGGCGAGAGACAACCATGGAGCAATATGGGATTCACCAACTGCGCTCGTATCGAGAAATGTCGGGTAATAAGAGATAACGGCTGCCCTGCTGTTATCAGACACGGCCACTACCTATCGCAAAATACTGTGTAAGTGCCCCTGCCGCGAGTGCAGTGCAGATCGCGAGTGATAAGGAGAGTTCCCATGGTCATGTCGTATGGTATCTCCCAACGAACCGGATAAACGTTTCCTTTTGAAAAGAGATAAACAGTACGACCCTCCCCGTTCACGGACATATTTTCGGACACATGTTGTGTGTCGATTGAAACCTTGTTTTGGGGAGCTTTTCCATCAGTCTTCAACCTCTCTTCGCTTTCCTTTCCAAAGCGTCACTGCCGTGCTTTGCTCTTTGGGAATGCAATAACTGGGAGTTCAACAACCAAACAACCCCTGTCGACTAACCTTATCTTTCTCTCCCACGCCAATACGACATCCATCATAACATCATATCTTCCTCTTTCCAACTTTCTCCTCCGCTGGGCGTGAAAACAGTCTTCGTGTCAGAACACCTCTTCACCTCATCTTATACCAGCACAAGACGACCACCACTACCACAACGGCCCCGGACCCGGACCCGCGCACACCTATCGGCGGCAAGCATCAGACGGGTATATCCCCAAAAAACCCAAACCCAAAATGTCGCTCTCCCAAAAAGGGAGCGCCACCATCCACGAGGACCATGAAGCCGCCATCCACCCCAAAGACGGCAGCGGCGACTTCTGCGCCATCGACCCTGACTCGGGCGTCAAGCGCGGTCTGAAGACTCGACACTTATCCATGATGGCCCTGGCCGGCATCATCGGCCCCGGTCTTCTCGTTGGATCCGGTGGTGCTCTGCATTCCGGCGGCCCTGCGTCGCTGCTCATCGGCTTTGGTGTCATTGGCCTCATTGCCTTTTCGATCATGCAGAGTCTGGGCGAGTTGACGACGCTGTACCCCAGTGGTGGCGCGTTTATGGATCTTGCGGACAGGTTTATTGATAAGGCTTTTGGGGTGGCGGTGGGGTGGAATTATCTTATTAGTGAGTTTTTCGTTGTCTGGTGTTCGTTACGAGTGGCTAACTTTGGTTCAGTCTGGGTTTGTGTCCTGGCGAATGAGTATAATGTGATTTCGAGCGTCATGGTAAATTGGAGCGATAAGGTCCCGCTTTGGGGTTACTTTTTGATATTTTGGGTGAGTTTTATCTCTGGCAAGCAGGCGTACAGTGAGACCGAGTGTATGTGGGTTGCTAACACCGCAAACAGTTCGCATTCTTGGGCTTTCAACTCCTCGGTGTCGAGACGTTTGGTGAAGCCGAGTTCTGGCTGGCGCTTCTCAAGCTTATAGGACTGGTGGCCTACTTCATGTTTAGCATCATGTCAGTTTGCAACCTTCCAACATGTCTTCGGACTTTTACTGACCCCAGATTAGTTACGTCTCCGGAGGCGTCAAAGGCGCCGACGCCATCGGCTTCAAGTACTGGCACGACCCCGGCCCCTTCGCCGACGGCTTCCGCGGCGTCGCCTCCGTCTTCGTCTTCTGCTCCACCTTCTACGTGGGCGTCGAATCCGTCGCCGTAGCCGCCACCGAGACCAAAAACCCGGGTGTCGCCGTCCCGCGCTCCATCCGCCAAGTCTTCATCCGCATCGTCTTCGTCTACATGGGCTGCGCCTTCTTCTTCGGGTTGACCTGCCCCTCAAACGCCCCCGAGCTCGCCGGCGGCGCCAGCCATGCCCTCAAGTCGCCCATGACCATCGCTCTCCAAAATGCCGGCTGGGCAAACGGCGTCCACCTGATCAACACCTTCATCTTCGTCACCTGCTTGAGCGCCGTTAACAGCTCGATTTATATCGGCAGTCGCACCATCTTGTACATCGCGCAGGACGGGAAGGCGCCCAGGTTCCTCAGCTGGACGGATCGTCGTGGTGTTCCTGTTTATGCGATCATCTTCACAAATGCGTGCGGAGCCCTGTCTATGATGAACCTCAGCACCGGCGCGAGTAAGGCGTACGGGTACATTGTCAACTTGAGCGGTGTCTCGACCTTCTTGGTCTGGGGCGCTATCAGTCTGATTCACATCCGCTTCCGCGCTGCTTGGAAGGCGCAGGGACACAGCCCGGAGGAGCTGCCGTTCAAGTCTCTGTGGTACCCGTGGAATGCGTACTTTGGCCTGATTGCCAACGTGTTTTTGGCTTTTGTGCAGGGCTGGTCGACACTGGCGCCGTTTGATGCGGGTAACTTTGTGGATGCTTACATCCTGTTGCCGTTGTTTCCTGTGATTTACTTTGTGTACAAGTTCACATTTAAGACGCGGCTGTGGCGGCCGCATGAGGTTGATCTTCAGGCGGGCAGGCGTCGGGATCTTGATGAGGCTAAGAAGGTGGAAAGGAGGGCGGATGGGAGGCCACTTCCATGGTGGAGGACGATTTTTTCCAGTCTATAACGGTCATTTATGTTATGTTAGTAATGTAAGTGCGAGAGGAGAATAGTACTCTCCACGGATAATGATAGTACCCATTTTCCTTTTGTTTCCATTTCCCGCGGGGACCTAGCTGTGCTTCAGGAGGATCAGATGTGTTATCGATTTGAACGACACACAGAATCTACTCATCGGTTCCGCGTGGTGTCATGCATCGCTTCATGGCGACGATTGTTTCAAGAACAATCCACTTTAATTTGTAGGCCTGGCAAGCGCTGAAAATACCTCGGCCTTGTAGCAAAAACAAATGCAAGAAATACATGACTTTTCCCGTTAAGGAGATACGCTTCAAGTCGTGATGCTTGTATTTTTGTAGCTGAGTGGCTAAGATGGACGTAAATTGTGATACCATTCCCTATCGCATTCCGCTCCTAATATGATGCCGGGTGCCTAAGCATTCAAATATGCTAAAAGTGCTTCCAGTAGCGAGAATTTAGGTTATTGAACCTGTTTTGCCAATTTGACGGAACCAATCCTGTCTTTGTTCTCTGGTTGGCCATATAGTCGTTGTAACTTGGTTTCATGAAACAAGTTACGACGTCTGGGATACCGCTATGAATGGCACTGTTGAGGCTTCCGAACTGTGACTGCGGAGAGCATTTCGGTCTGCTTCCGCAGGAGTATCGATGGGTACCCTCAATCCTCGCCATGATGGAGAATATCCAAGAGGCCAGGCCAACAACACTATCCTGAATGTCAGAAGCAGATCTGGAAAGCATGCCACCTCTAGTCTGTATCATCTCCCGATAGATATTGCCTATGACTGCGGCATCACAGGTCCTTTGTGCGACTGTTTGATAGTAATCGCTCTCGGCACAAACGGGCTGCTCTTTCATTCGAGCATCCAGAGCCTCGTGAACTGGTGAGATCAGCTTTCCAAGCAAATTCAATCGAATCTTAGAGATTGTCTCTGAAAAAAAAGTCAGTATCCATGCTTCTGGTTGCCTATTTGATGCGGACCCTGACTTTGACACTCACCTAGTGCAGTTTGCGGACCTAGGAAATCCTCATTTTCGAGGATAATTACGCCAGCATAAACCAAGCGGCCCTTCGAGTCCACCGCGGTGTTCAGGGAGATCTGTTCCAACCTCACAAGAAAGAGCTGGTCGTCGCCTAACTCCCATGCAATGTACAAGGACCTAACCACATCCGCCGCCACCGTGGGGTTGTGAAAGGATGCTATGGTCTGCCATAGCGAACACCAGGGCCTTACAATGCTGGTAACATCGTATTTGTTGGCCATAATCAAAAGTTGATAGATGGTTGGAAGCGATGGATAAGCCGGGACAGCATTAAAATTGCTGTGAATAATAGAGAGAATGATCTCCAACGGGTAGACGGGGTCATCGGGCAGTTCAACGACCCATGCGTTGTTCGCTGGTTTGGACTCCTTCCAAGGACCAAACAACATCCGCTTCCACACCGGCGACTGGCGACGAAGGGAATGAGAGCAGACACGAAACCTCTTGCGGCTGGAAGGATCTGCTGTCGCATCCAGCAAGAGATCGCCCTCAGGATCAATATTGATCGTTAGTGGTGCGGCCATGTCTTCGAGTATCGATCTTAAGGCCGCGTGGGTTGCCAAAAGTGATGGGTGTGCTGTCTGAGAGTGAGTTGAGGGCGACGTCGGCTGGGTTATTGCCGACGTCACGCCTTTGACTGAGGCGCTGGTCGTTCTTGGGTCGCTTCCGAACAGCGAGTCGCTGGCTGCTGTGCCGAAGCAGCAATTGGAATGTGTCGTGGTTGTCCGCGCCTCCAGAAAAATAATGCTTGAGGTCGAGTAGGCAGAGAGGGAAGAGAAATTTTTTAGAAGAATTCTGGCACTTAAATGGGGGCAATGTGGCGGGGGAAAAAACAACGGAAGGCGCACTTCACTTGACGTCGGTGGGGCGCCTGTCCGAGTGTTTACCATTCACTTCCTAGGCCTGGAAGGCGGCAGGCACGGTAGCTGTACTGGACTTGCCTCAAGAAAGTTCCACCCATATTACGCGATAGTACGGCAATCTCCTGGACCGCCCACGTCATCGAATTCGAGAAGGCCAGAAACTGATGCCTGGCTACATCGAGACCCGACTCTTACCGGTTTCAGTTTCATTACTGCAAAAGCAGACACAGGTCGCCCACTTGTCCAAACCTACAAAGGTTCAGATAAAACGGCTATGCCTCCAGACACCGAGTGGTTAGCAGGTAGAGGCAACAATGGTGGTTGATCTACCCGAGAGACCATATGACTGAGGTAGGCCTTCACCAGGACTGTAACTGAATCCAAATATGGTACCCGTATACCATGGACCAGCAGTTTCTAGGGGTATGCCCAAACGGCATGGCAGCGATGTTTGATCCATATGGTTCTAGGGGATTCACAGCAAGAGAAAAAGCTCGAAAGAATGTCGGGTGTATTATTGTGAAAGAGAGCATGGCAAGTTGCCGAGCTTGAATTGATTTCAAGAAGAAAAGATGAAGCAGCTTTCGGCCAGACGAAAGATACTTGCCTCGCGCATATGCCTCCCAGCTAGAAACCCAGGAAGCAATCATGAGCACAAGCAGAAAAGACCGCGGGCCTGACCGGGTTTTGACAACACGCCAGGTAAAGATAGACGAACATTCCCGGTAAACATCCAGTCCTGTAGATATGTAAGCTCTCCCTGCCATATGGGTGGTAGACTTAAACAAGACACAATATCTCCCTAGACACTCAGCAGCATGGGGCCTCATGTCCACCTAACTTTCTAAACATATTATCGGCTTGAGGTGTTGTGGGCAACGGTAAACACATAAAAATCGTAACGAAGTGTCGAACCTAGACCATATGGGTCATTTCGGGGTTTTCTTAAAGCATTCCGATGTGTTCTTGTGTTCTTTGGAATGTTAGCCTGAAAGGTCCACCATTCACATGCTTTGCTTCGCAGCTTTTGCACCGCTTTTTGTAGGATAAATCCTTTTCCATATGTAGGTTTCGAAAGCGACATAATAATTTGAAGACGTTGAGCTGATCGCGAGGCGGCATTTCATGTCTTTCAGCAAAGATGACGATATGCTGTGAGATATATGGTTGTAGTCTGTCCTGAACTCTAGGGAAATCGCACGAGATGTGATACCAGCTGCATACCACCTCATGTGCTTCTCTAGAGATGTGTAACTGAGGCTTCATATTCCAAGAACCTCAATAAAGCGCCCAGTAGCGGCGTAACGCACTTCTGTCCTGCTTGTCTGCCATCACCAGCCCTGTCTTCTCCCTCTGCTTAGCCATGTACTTCTTATGAGATCGTTTTATGGAGCTAGCCACCAGTGTTGGGATACTCTCGTGAATGTCGTCGTTGAGCGCAGAGAATTTCACTCGCGGATAGCATTTCAAGGCAGAGTTGCCCCTGTGCGCCTGAGTGTGTAGAGTGGGTATTGTGTCCACCATGGAAAACAGCCAACCGGCCAGCTCTACAACACTATCATTGATGTCAGAGACAGACCTAGGGAGAATGCTACCTCTAATTCGCAGCATATTCCGATAAATATGACCGATGACTGCGGCATCGCAGGCAGAGTTCCCGGGCCAATCCCTCGAAGAACAGCACGTTTCTGGTTTGATTCGGGAATCCAGCTCGGCGTGAATGGAGGTAACAAGGTTGGTAAGTAAGGTCTCCCGGATTGAAGATATGATATCTAACAAATGTCAGACTTGTTTCCTCCACTTGCGAATTCAGGCAAGATTGAATCTCAGAACAAACCCACCTAGTGCATCTTGCGGACCTAGTTCTAGATGATCCTCGTCGTCGAGAATGGCATCGTGTTCGCTTGGTTCGAATGCGGTGTAATACTCATCGAATTCATCCTCATCTTCTAGAAAGTCCCTCTTTTCGATTGGTACTAATGCGGTGTATTTCAAGCGACTCTCCTCGTTGACTTTGGTACGTAAGGCTATTTCCTCGAGCCTCAGGGCGAAGAGGTGCTCGTCGCCTAGCTCCCATGCGACAAACAAAGACCTGAGGATGTCGTCGGTGTCAAGGTCGGATTTTCTAGCGGCCTGTATCCACTGGGCACACCAGGGCCTTACAATACCAGTCATGTCGTACTTGTTGGTGAGGACTAAAAGATTACGGAGATCCTCGAGGCCAAGTGTCTGCGGGACGCGTTCGAACCTTCCATGTATGATGTCGAGGATAATTTCCATAGGGTAAGCGGGGTCTTCGGGTAGCTCAACAACCCAGTTCTTTCCGTCGGCCGGCTTCGACTCCATCCAGGAGGGACCAAACAACATGGCCTTCCATACGGGAGAGTGTCGACGGAGCGTGCCGGAACAGACGCGAAAGCTGCAACGCTCATTATCACGAGGCGCTACATTCAACGTGAGATCGCCGTCAGGGTCGAGTTTGACAATCTTCGTTGGTCGCATTGGCTGCTCATCAGCGTCTCCCACTTCCGTAGGCGTCGATGACGCTCCATCTGCCACTGCCCGGGCACGTTTCCGTGAAGGCATACCTTTAGTACGCCGCCTGCGGGCCGGAGCTGTCAGTGGTCTGGATAACTCTCTCCGATTACAATGCGTTAATAATGTGAAATACCCACGTGAAAGTTTGCAGCTTTTGCAGGGGGGAAAAGGAAAAAATAATGAAGAGAAAAACTGGCCACAGCCCGTGTCGTTTTTGCGGCTCGTTTCTGAGAGGGAGTAGTAGCTTCTAGGAGGCCACTGACGGTTGCGGCCGGAGTTGTCGTGATCAGGATTATGCTCGAGTCGCCTGACTGTCGTAAGGCTCACCGACACGGCGCACCAAGTAGTCTTAGTTGCCCTGCGCAAAGATTGGATTGAACCGTGTTTATGTGAGAATCTTGAAAGGAAGTCACTTAAGAAAAGACGGATAGGAAGCTCGAAATCCGCGGCGTGTTAGAAAAATGCGGGGGCAGTGGATACCATGTTACTTTAACTCGGTTTCGTAACAGGTATTGTACTGTTTATTACAGACGACGTTGGGCAAGCGTCAGGAACACCAGCATCTTGTCGGATAAAAGAGGTGACAGGGGTGGTTAGACCGCCCTGTCTTATATAATCTAGGCCCGCTGGCATAACCAGTAAAACCCTAATATTAGAGATTCTGAATAAGGGATTTACCCAGCAGATCTCTATACAATACACAATCTACACCCTACTTTCGTATATATATTTTGACCCCTATTCGTACTCGTATTCTATAATTAAGAGTCTTATACGTAGTATTATCGATTGTAATTAACTGGGCAAATATAGTACTTAATAAATAATAATAAAGATAATAGAACCGAACCCCCTATATCTAATAATATTTACTTCTATTGATTTTAAAACTGTAAACGAGGTTATTTTTAATAAGTCTGAAGATTAGTATTTTTAGGAGAAGGGATTTAAAGATAAAGCCTTCAATAAGGAGCTTTAATCTTTTATCGACCTTAATCCTAAGAAGAAAATCCCTTAACTTATTACTCCTCTTAAACCGTTAATTACTAACTTCTAAAAATTAGTTATCGAAATAACCTAAGAGACCTAAATCCAATAATAGATTTTCGAATTTACCGAGGAGGAGACTTCGATTAAAACCTTAAATAATTCTAGCCTTCTAATAGTTAATATTCGGGCTTTTTAAGCCGCCCGGTCCGCTACGGCCCTAATTTATACCCCGGTATCTATAAACCCTACTCCCGCTTTAGTTCGAATACCCGTCCCTCCTAGACCGGCTATTAAAATATCCTTTACTACTAAACGTTTGGGCTTTACATTTAAATTTAATTTTTATAACTATAAGGCCGCCCTAATTGAATACCGCTACGAGAAGAAGGATTAAAATAAATTTATTTTGAATATTAATAAAATTAAAAATTGGATAAAGAAATATATTATTAAAAAGTTTTATTTAATTTATTTCTTAGAAACTAAAATTATTACCGTTTAATACAATAAATTTTATACTTCGATTAATTATAACCCTATTAAAATTAGAGAGGATACCTACGCTAAATATTAAGAGAAGGTTCGTTTTACCCGTCCCTTTAAGAATTAAATTACTTAATTTAAAGAGTAGGAGGGAATTATAATTATCGGCTAATACTATAAGGTTAATAAATATATTAACCTAGAGAATTAATATTAAAATTTCCTCTATATAGTAAGTAAATTCCCTAATTCTCCCTTTAGTATTTAGGCTATAATATATTGCTAAATTAAAGATAATAAGTTTTATACTTTTATAAATATAGCCCGGGAGTTTAAATAGGCGGTCTACAAAACGTTTCCGTTAAGTAAAAGTAATTTTTAAATCTATAAGGGCAATACGTTTGGGGCTAGAATTATATTTATTAAAGAAATTAATAGGGATACTCCTAGTAACCCCTAGGATAACCGAAGTAAAAAGCCGGTTAAAAATTATTAAAACCGTAATAATAAGAAGCCGAAGAGGGCTTACCCTACTTATGAACGAATAAATTATTAAATTAAATACTACTAATATGTTAATACAATTAACTGATTAGAGTATTTTAAAGAGAATTCTTACGTTCGTACAAGAGTAAATAAAAATTATTAAAAGGACCCTAAATTCGCCTAGCGAATAAAGGAAATCCTAAAGGAGGTTTAAATTAAAAAGGATAAGGAAGAGGTATTTTACGCTAATAACGTTAGTAATCTCTAATTTAATAGTCGGCGTATTAATAGTACGAATTACGAAGCGAATTTTTTAATATTAGAACTTTATAATAAAGGGTTAAAATACTTATTAAGAGACTTAACGATTCTTAATTTAAGTACGATAATTTATATTTTTAATAAGGCCGGCCGGTTTGAAGGCTTTATACCTATAAGGGAAGGAGACTACATTTGGGCGGGAAATAAATCTATTATAATTGAGGGGTACGGTTTAATCTACTTAATAATAAATAATGACGAAGGTCTCCCTATTAGTTTTAAATTTAATAACGTCGCGCTTATACTAAGAATAATTTATAATTTCGTATTTTTAAGAAGGTTATTAAAAAAAGGACTATATTAAGATTATTCTCTTAACCCTAATTACTTATATTTCCGTTCAAATAATATTTATTTTTACTATCTCTCTTTAAAATTTAACTAATTTATATTAGAATATATACCTTTCGAAATACGTATTAACCAATCCTCTTTTTATATACAATTTCACCAATTTACTAACGAAACCGCTAGGAAGCTTCTAAAGGGCGATACTTTATATTAATACCTTCGCTTTAATTACCTAAGACCGAAGACCTTAATTTAATTAACGAATAAAGAGTATAAAGTCCGGTTTAAGGGCCCTAATTTTATTTATTACAATTCCTATACAATAATTAAAATAAAGTACTAAATATAGAGAAAAGTCTACGACGCGCTAGAAGGTCCGGGATTCTATTTCGCAGTCGATTTCTTTAATTATCTGCCTATAAAGGTACCCGGGGGAGGGACGGTCTTAAATTTAATAGTCGTCGTAAATCGCTAATTTAGAATAATATAATTATATTATTTATTAAACCGGATAGCGGACTCGATTATTATTATACTAACGTTATTATTTAATAATCTTAACCTTTATTATTAAATCTAACCTAGGGTAATCGAATATAATAATAAAATAACTATAACTAAGCCCTATATTACTACCTTCTTAATAATAAGAAATATAGTTATCGAGCCTTCGGCTCTATATATTTAAGTATAGAACGGTAGCGCCGAGCGTTCGGGGGGTATAATTAAGGAAAAATCGATAGTTATAAGGGAAGGGGTAAAATTACTTTAAGAACTCTAAAGAGAGATTACAATAGTAGTAATATATTTATTAAATATAACCCTACGATAGAAATATAATTGGAAGTCCCTAGAAGAGCGTTTTACAGCGTATATAGTAAATCGCGACGGCGGTCAATAAAGGATAGTACTACGGCTATTATACCTAAAGGTATATAAGTATAAAGCGTTCGCATTTACGGTCGATATCTTACGTAGTTAAAAGCGGATTTAGAAATTTAAGAGACGGGTTTAAATAAAATATTTAATTAATTATTAGTCTAATAATATCTACCGCGTTTAGAATCTATATACGAACTAAATAATCGCGATTAGGAATATAGTATTTAATAAGGATAAGGTCTTTATAAATAATATCGAATAATTCTATAATATTTTTAATATTTCCCTTAAAGAATTAACCGTATAATTAAACGATATTTATTAATTAAATCTCGATATATCCGACCCGCTACCGATTAGAGGCATTAAAGTAAAGGATAAGGAGGCTAATCTAATCGTCGAATCCTTACCTACCGCTAATAGAACCGCAATTTCCGAACCGACCGAATCTATATATATATAAAAGGAAGAAAAATAAATAAATTAAGAGGGTAAGGGTATTATAATTACCCTAGCGGTAGCCCTAGAGCCGCGGCCGTAGGAGGATTAATAAATAATAATAATAAATAAAAAGGAGGAGACGGGTTATCCTACCCCTCCAAAAAATCTAATATTATTCTTTATTAATAGTTTCAATATATCACGCCCTTAAAAGAATTAACCGACGTATAATAAATACCTCTATTAAATCGGGTCCTTCTTAATTACTTTAAATAAAATAAACGTTAAATTATATAATAGACAATCTATCGATAAAGAAACCCTTAATTAAATAAAGCGGTTAAGAATATACGAAGTAGAAGAAAAGTTCTTTAATAATTCGAAATTAACTAAAGATATTATAAATTATTACGACGCCCTTAAAACCTTATCTATACTTTACAAACGAAACTTCCCTCCCCTTCCTTACTATTACAAAGACTTTTAAGATTATCCCTTTAATAATATTTTTACAAAGGTAGAGTAGGAATATATAAATAACTACGAAAAAAAGAAATCGTAGGTATAAATTAACTAAAACGAATAGCAAATTAATAAAACTACTACTCCTCTTAACTCTATATAAATATATACGTACAAATTTAATATAGAAAATTATTTCTTCAAATATAAAGTTCGTCTAATTATACAAAGAGATTAATAATTATATAATAACGTACGCGAAACGTACGCTACAACCCTCGCAATCCAATCCTTCCGAATTATAATAGCTATTACTACTTATTTTAATTTCGAATTTAAATAATATAATACTATTAATACTTTTATTAACACGGTATTAAATGAAATTATTTATATAAAAGTACTATACAATTAGGTACGTCGAAGTAAAGTATTAAAATTACTACGAATTCTCTACGGTTTAAAATAGTCGCCTCTACTTTAATAAAAGGAGTTTACTAAAACCTTAATAAAGGCTGGCCTAGCCCCTATCCCTATAGAACTATATATTTTAATTTATAAGAATATAATTATATTCTTCTATATTAATAATATTATTTTTACTTATAAAATAAAATACCCATTACTAGTAAATAGAGTAGTCATTACCCTTAAGAAGTACTATTAGCTAACTAGCGGCTACGATATTTAATAATTCTTAAGTATTAAAATTATTCGAGACCGCTATCGTTAATTAATCTAGTTATTTTAAAGAAAATATATCTTTAAAATAATAAAAGGAATTATATAAATTAAGAAAGCCCCCGATACCCTTATAATACTTAAAGAATTAATCGCTTCGCTAAAGACTGCTATTTAATATTTAATTAAAGAGTACTAGAAGGCGGTTAACGCTATTCTCTACCTTACTATTATTATTAGACCAAATATTTCGTTTATACTATTTCGATTAACTCACTTCCTTACTAACCCTAAATAAACTTACTATTCGGCGATCCGACGGTTAAAAGCCTACCTTCGAAGTACTAATTACTATACCCTCTAATTAGGAGGAGGTAACAATTTCGAAATTTATATTAATTTATCCTTTATTAATAACTCTTCTAACCGACGGAGCTCCTAAGGGTTCGCGATATAATTATTTAGTAGGACTATCGACTAGCGAATTAATAAGCAAAATACGGTAATAACTTTAATAATAGAAGTTAAACTATTATCCTTCGTTTAAAAAATAAAGGAAAATATATAAATAAAGAAACTCTTCGACTCCCTTACCCTTCAATTTAAATTCAAAATCGTACCCTTCGGTTATAATAATAAATAAACAATCCGTCTTATTACTAAAGAGAATTCTAAACTCCAAATTAAATTCAAGTACGTCGATATTTATAATTATTAATTTAAAGAAAGATAATAACGAAGTTTTATCGACGTATACTATATATTAATAAGGTAAATAATTACTAATAGACTAACGAAGGCGCTAAATTCACGTAAGTACCTTGAATTTATAAAGTAGTTTAATTTAGTAGATATTAGGGAAATAAAAAGAGAAAAGAGGGAATTATTAATAATCGAAGCGAACTACTTAATTGTAAGGGTCGACGAAAAGGACTAAGGAGAGGAGATTTATTAAAAAATAAAAAGAAAGGATAAGTATTAATATAAGTATAAATTACCTTCCTATATAATACGGCTGAGAGGACCTTTATAAATTAAGAGGCTTTAATATAATAATTATTATAAAGCGGAAAAGGGCAAAAAGATTAGCCCCGGTAGGATTCGAACTTACGACCTTTAAATATAATATTTAAGGATAAACCGTTAATTATACTATTAAATATACTTAAGAAATAGTAGACGGACAATTAAAATTATATTTTAATATTCTAACTATTAAACTACAAGACCTTACTTATTATTAGAAATAGTACTGTTGACCTTCTATATTTATAGTATACGATAGTAGGCGATACCTTTAAAGGTAACCGTTAGAGGAAACGGAGAAAATGGGTATAGATTTGTAAATAGCTTTATTTAGCTAATTTCCTAAATTGAATTTAATTCAATTGGGGGGGTATATCGGATAAAAGAGGTAATAGGGGTAGTTAGACCGCCCTATCTTATATAATTTAGGCCCGCTGGCATAACCAGCAAAACCCTAATATTAGAAATTCTAAGTAAGGGATTTACCCAGCAGATCTCTATATAATACACAGTCTGCACCCTACTTTCGTATATACATTTTAACCCCTGCTCGTGCTCGTATTCTACACATCTCATCCAGGCAATCCGGGCTGCTTCAATCATTGAAAAATTATACACGGATCATGGGTATCACATTTCAACTTCTACTCAAGAGTAGAAAACATTTCGAATCCGTACCAAAACAATAGGTCAGATCATTTGATCAGGGTCAGACATACCTGCCGGAAGTCACCCAATAACCGTCTGATCAGTCGCCATTTTCCAGAACATCCTCGGAAGACCGCACGAGCATGTAAATTCGTAACACTACCGCAGCGGAAATATAAGGGCGGCGTCTGCCCAAGACAGGGGCCATCTGGCCCAGCCTCAGTTCCTAAAGCAGTCTGGCAAACTGGGCTAGACAAAATCGTCTGGGCCAGACGGTTGAGGGAGGCCTCTGATTGGTTAGATTTTGGTGCAAAATGGTAAAAGCCAAAGACTCCTATAAGCACCTTCTGTTATAGGGTTGTGACGGCTATATAGTGATGCATCCCGATGTTTATTGGCAAGTGAACATCGTCCTATCTTTTAGGTTTGGCTTGGTGGTCAGATGCATTGCCGCCCTGTCATACCTTCTGAAGGTCCTTATAAAGGTCTTTAGTTAGTGGTCATTATAGTGGTCTTTTTGGTGGTCTTTTAGTGAGTAGTCTGACTTCGACTTCGAAGTCCGGATGAGGGCATTCACACCTCCGCGCGAAACTTTTCGCGCGAAAAAAGACGACCACCAGCGGGATCGAACTGGTGATATGAAGAAAGGGAGCGACGACGAGAACCATTGAGCCACTGGCTCAATTGATTGAATGCGACGCCCGTTCTTTCCTCTGATATAGGGCGGGCGAGTCCCTGAGGGGAAATGAACTTTGGACTTTGGGAAAGAAGCATCGTCACTTTCGAAGGCGCTGAACCAGTGTACTGAACTCGAGACCTTTAGCGACCGTTTATAGCGGGCACTTAGACACAATCCAATTGGCCAATTAGAGGACCTCCTCAACCGTCTGGCCCAGACGATTTATCTGGGCCAGCCAATTCGTTTGCGCCAGACGACCTCCTCAGGGCCAGATGCCGTTCATATTTTTCCGCTATGGTACTATTGTGATTGTACGGAGTTCGCATATATCCAATGTCAGTTCTACAAGCATTGCCATTACCAACCTGCTTAACAGTTGGCTCAAGATGTTGACAACGCAAAAATGATGTGATACTTGCAAGTCAAGAGATGATGATAGAAACAGATCCTCGTGAGCCAGATAAGTTACCTTTACTCAGTTTCACAAAATCTTGCACACGGAACTACGATACAACCTTGAAGAGGTCAGGCAGTTGCCATGAGCTGGATGCCCCATATCGATTCCCCAATGTTCTACAAGAATTTTGACATCCCCCTTGTATAGTTCACTTCCCGGGAAAGCACGAGGAGCTATACGTAATCAGGGACAGGGGTACCCGCTGTCCTCGGGTGGGGCTATCTGCAAGAGGCCCAGCCGCGTCATTGCAAACAACATGGCTGTGGCCAAGGTCCAAGCGCCACGAATTCTTCACGCAAATGAATCTGTGACCCACTTTATTGGTCACGTGCATTTTGGGCCTTCGGGGACAAAACTAGCTGCCGTACAAGGTTCGAATGTATTTTAGACTTCTTCCTCTCTTCAACCCACTATTAACGAATACAGCCACATCACATTTTATAGTAGATAATACCGGATTATTATATAAAGCATCAACCTTCATTACTAATTACTCCCATTTATTTAAACGAATAAACGAACTACTTTTTTAATTGAATTCTATTTTATTTTTATTTTATTTAACTACACGACTATATAATGCAAGATTAAATGTACCTTTAATACATATTACGTTAACGTATTAATATTATCCCTTTCATCAAACCTAATTCGTTTTTATTAAACCTTATCTAACTCCGATATTTCTAAATAAGAATGGATACCCTCCTATCCATTTCGGTCGAGTATAATATCCCTAAATCGTCGAACGATTATTTAGTCTACTAGTAACTTACTATACTAAATTAGAATTACTACTAATCTATACCCTAATTAAATACTTCGGATAAAAGCCTAATATACCGGTACCGAAACTTTAAATATTAAACGAAAGACGAGACTATAGGCCGGACTATATTTTAGTATCCTATCCGTTAATATAACACTATCTAAGGTTATAGAGGTAAAATACCTTTTTTATTTATTTAAAATTCTAACTATTATCGAATAGTATTTTAGCTTAAATAAACTAACCCTCGGGAAAGAATTCCAGCGAATATTAACTATAAATTATTTACTTCTTTAATATATTAAAATACTATAATTACAAGGCCTCTTTAATAATTATAATACCCACCTAATATATTTTTATTCCTTTCCTTTATTACTTCTTTATTCTTATACGGTCTACTAATATATACTATAGCGCTTAGAACCGCTAATTTAAAGAATAAAAAGAATAAAGATACCAAACCCGCTACTACCTATAACGTAGCTTTTACTATCCCAAACGAAGAAGAAATCGATTCCGCTAAACTATCCTTATCTTCTAATAGTATCCTAATTAAATTCGAAACTATCGAGAACTTCTCAATCGCTCCTATCACAATATTAATTATAACTTTATTAGCGTCGCTACTATTTGGCCCTATAGTAATTCTAATATTAATAAAAATTTCCCCCGCTAATATACTAATAAAGATTTCCCCTATTAATTTTCTAATTACTATCCCTATTAATAATCCCCCTATTAATATCCCTTTACTATTAAATAGTTCGAATATAATATACAATTTTAAGCCTAATTCCCCTTCTTAATATAATTCGGAACCTAATTCCCCTTTATACTATAACTCTCCTATAACTTCGCTACCGAAAAAAAAACGATAAATAAATATAATTTATTTAATTTTTCTAACGTTCGTTAGACGGACTACTAATAAAATCGATAATTATATTAAGGAAATTAAATCCTAATTAGTAATAATTAACGTAGATAAAAAAGTTTAGAATTCTATATTCAAAATATATTTCTATATTAATTTGAAGGGAAACGTAAAGAATTAGTAGGATTCTAAATTTTCAAAAAAGGAAAAGACCGGAAAAATAATTATTATTTAAGCGGCCAAAGATAAATAGAGAGCTATTACGATAAATAATAATTTAATTTCTAATCTTTTATAAATCCGGAAGCGGTTTAAAGAATTAGTCGATAAATATTTGAAGAGGGTAGAAAAACTATTTATAAGAATATAATTAAATAAATTTAAATTAGTAATAGTAAGCGTAATAATAAATAGTATAGTAAAAGAGAATTAAAAAATAGTAATAATAAATAAAGTACTTTAATAAAAATTAAAAAATAAATTATTAACTTTAAATAAAATTATTTTAACGAATTTAAATATAAAAGAATTTAATACTTCGTTTATAAAAATTAAGAAAGTAATAAAATCGTTAGGAATAGAAGTAAGAGCGTACGAAGATTTAAACGTAAAAAATAGAGAGAATTCAATAAAATTAAAGGATTTAACGATATTACTAAAGTAATTCCCTAATTTAGTAGCCGGAATTCCCTTATAAATTCCTATAATTATAATTTATAATACTAACTTCTAGAACCCCGGACAATAGGGAATTTATAATAATTTAAATAATAATAATTATAGCGGAGGCCTAAAGAATAACTATAATTATAATAGCAATCCCAATAATAATTACAATAATTTTAGGAATAATACCTATAATAATTCCAATAGTAACGGTTATAATACTAGCGGCGGTAACTATAATAATAATTCCCCTAACTATAACAATAATTAATCCCGTCCCCTCCTTAAGATTTTTAAATCTTAGGACCCCCAAAAATATAATTTGTAGCCGGGCCGAATATATTAATATAATAATTATAATTAATTTCACAAAGATTATATAAATAAGTATTACCTACAACCACCGGTCGAAGAATAAGTTCGGTTAATAAATCGTCGAAAGAAATTAACGTTAATAAAAGAAGAAAAAATAATATAAGACGCCTAATAAAATTAATAGAAGAATAATTAATAATAAAATTCCGGAGGGCAAAATAATTAAGAAATACCAGCGAACTATTAGCGGGCAATATATACTGTAATTAGCTAAAAAATAAATTTTAATTATATTGAAGGTTCTTTAATAGAAATCTGGAAATTTAAAATTATAATAAAAATCGAAGGCGCTAAAACGTTAAAAGTAGAATAGGAATTGGCTATTATCGTTATAAAAAATCCTATCGCTAATATTCGCATTCTAAATAATTTGAGGGATAAAGAATTATAAAAGCTAAATAAGCGATTAATTAAAAATCTAATAATTATTATTAAAAATATTATAAATAAATTAAGGGAAAGAAAAAAGTAGGCTACCTATATTAAAGAATAAGAGAATAATTAAAATCTAAATATCGAAATAGGCAATATATTTAATAAGGAATATTTACTTAAAGAATTATAGGAGGCCCCTAACGCTATTCCCCTAATAATTCGAAATCTTAAAAAGAAGTACCGTAAAAAAGTCCTCGACCCCAAAACGAAAATAATACGCTACTCCGTAGAGAAGAAAAAACCGAATTTCTAACCTATTTCTAAGGGCAAGCTAACTAAATTAATTATTATTTAAAAAAATAAACCTAAAATCCCATCGCTTCGCCTTCCCCCTAATTAAATAAAGCCTATAATTACTCTAATAATTATACTAAATACTCCTATTACCAGGAATATAATCTAGGAAATTAGTAAGAAAGTTAAAGAGATTTTAGAAAAGGCCAAAGCTATTTTAAAGTAAAGGCGCCCGCGTTTATATATTTAGGGTTTAAAGGAATATAGCCTAGAGCCATTTAATCTAGGATAAATCCTTACCGAAATAAAGATCCTAATTACTATCCTTCAACTTTTCGATATAACGCCGAAAATTAAGGCCGATTTTACTAAGTCGATTATAATAAAGTCGAAAGTTAACGGCGGTAAGAAATTATCGAAATAATAAGTAAAATAATATATAATTAAAATTATTAAAAGTTATATTCTTAATATAGTATAGAGAAAATAAATTGTTAATATTGGCCTAAATGTAAATAATTTCGGTAAAATCTACGTTAATTTTATTAAAGGCCGGATTTATAATTAGAAATCTTTATTTATATTATTAAATAGTAACGCAATTATAAAATATATTAACGTTCTATTTATAAAAAAATTAGGCTTAAAAATAAAAAAGTTTCCTAAATTATAAACAGTAACGTTAATTAATAATATAATAAATATTATAAATAATTAGGCGATAGTTGAGGTTATTATAAGGGGAATTATATATACTATAATAGCAATAATATACAAAAGTGGAATTTATTACGATTTTATCCTTTTGTAAATATAATTATTATGTATTCGTACTATTTAAGATTAAGGAGAGAGAACTATTATAATATAAAGAAGAAAGGGTATAAAGAGGATTATTCGGTTTTTATTAAAAGAAAAATCGAAAGAATTAATAATATTAGCGCCGGGATAGTAGGAGAATTTTAAGATTGAAGTTTTTGCGGGTGAAGAGAAATTACCGGAGGTTTCGGAGGCTAAAGCGGAAGAGGCGAATATCGAAATAATAAAAATTTTAAACGCCTTAGAGAATATTATTATTCTTTATAATTATCTAGATAACGCTAGGTTAGTAGAGAAAGCGATAGGAATACTATTCGATATTTAATTTCTAAATATAAGAAAAGCTTAAATTTAATAAATAAGGCTCTCCCCAATTAAATTAACTTTTTTGAGCCGGCTAAAGAGCTAGAGAATATCTTTTTAATAGATATAAGTGGAATATCCTTAAGAATAGTGTAAATTAACCTTTTATCGATAAAATATACTAAAATTATTCTCCGCTATTTTAATAAAGAAAAAATAATATTCTCCGTTATTTTAAAAGTACTTTATATAATAATTATTAATTATAGTTTAAGATTGGAACGAGTCCTATTATCCTTATTAATAAAGAACTTTCTATCCGAAAAAATAGTATTAATATTAATCGGAGAAATATTAAAGAGTATTAAATCTTATTTTATAAAGGTATTAAGAGAAATAAAAGAAAAGAAGGATTTATCGAGGGTAATGAAACTTAATTTAGAAAATTATTTAGTTAAAAGTTCTTTATTACGAATTAATATTCCTATAGAATTCGTTATCCGTATAGTGAATATAAGACGCCCTAGCGACGAAACTACGATAAAAAAATATTAGAATTCCTTAGCGAAGAACGTAATAATTACTAATACTTTATAAATAACCGACGCCTATAAATAAGATTAGTTAGGAGATATTATTAAATAAATCCGTATTTATATCGTCGATTATAGGGCTTTATCGGTACGAGTTTTAGGAATTTAAATTTTTAGGAAATATTATTTAAATAGTACGAAAATTGAATTTAGGATGAAAAATATAGGTACGTAATACGGCCCGCCTCCCGAAAAAGAAGGTTAGGATAAAAAGAATCCTAGGGCCGGACCCTAAAATCCTATCCCATTTTTAGCTTCGGAAATAGAAGTACTTTACTTAGGGTTATATATAGGGAATTAGAAAAGTAAGGGAAATATCTTTAAAATCTAGAAATCTTTGTAAAAATATATATTTTTATTAGAAATTATAAATAATATTAACGAATAGTAGGAATTATATAATATAATTATTAGCGATTAGGCCGATTTATTAAAAAAAGTCGAATTAATAAAAATTTTTTATTATATTTAGAAAGATTGCTTCGCGTTCTCGTTAAAAAATTTAGTAAAAACCAAAATAATTAAATATACGGTGAATTTAGTAGAAAATTCGAAACTTTAAATATTTCGCCCTATTCGCTATTTAAAGGACGCGAGGTTATTCGTATAAAAAATATTTCTATTAATAGAGGAAGCCGAAATAATTTTCTACGGAAATTCTCCTTACGTAATTAATACTTTATACCCTCCGAAACCTAACGTAAAAATAAAAGGCGATAGAAAAACGGTTTATAACTTTTAACTAATCAATACTAATACTATAAAATCCGTATACTTATATTATAATATAAAAATTAATACTAACGACCTCCTTATTAGGCGAATATCTATAATATCGATAACGGATATAAAGAATAGATATTAGGCGGTAAGCGTGAGAGAAGGATATTAATAGATAATAGGGGTAAAAATTCTATATAAAATATATTTTTACGACTATATACCCTAAGGAATAAAAAACTCTATAATAACCTACGTTAAATTAAGTAATTTAACGTTTAATACTTATCCTTTAAGAATAATTGTATTAGATTGTAAGGTTTACTAATATTACGGAAATACTATTAAAGAATATTGGGAGAATAGGAAGATAGATTTCGATACTATATACAATTGGGTAGAATTGAGGGATAATAAAATAAATAAAGAAGAATTGGATTAAGTAAAAAAGGAAGGAAAAGAGGTTTTATTCTTCTTAACGGAACTTTTTATATTAAGATATAATTTAAACTTAGCTAATATACTTTCTATTTATATTAATAATTATTATATAGTTAATATAAATTTTTAAATTTATTTATAGTTTTTGTCGGAAAGATATTTTCTATAGGTAGCCTTTAGACTAATTCTATTAGTAGGCGAAAAGATAAAATTGTTTATAAACGATGCCGAAATGTTAGGATTTTATATCCGTAAAAGAAAAATTCTATTAATTAAAAAGTATAAGTAGAAATTTAGAAAATAAATAAAAAAGTAGGAAAAGGAATTGCTAAAAGATTAGGAGGAAGTTTAATAATTAATTTACTTAATACCCTTCGTCCGCAAATATATATTTAGGAGAGCCGATTTCGTACGTATTCTATATAATACTTTTTACGTTAGGATTTTTAAAACGACGAATAAGGGTAGAAAATTTATATAAACTAAAGTAATAAAGAAGGAGAAACCTATTTAGGGAGAAAAATAAATAGTAGTAATAAAAAGAATTTATAAAATTATCGAAGATAATACGTTGGTTGGTATCGATTACTGTTATGGGATATTCCAGGCAGATGCCTGAATGCCCCACTCTGTCTTGGCACACGCTCTGTTGAGTGTGGGACTGCTCTGTCGAGCAGTCCTTGTCATATAAGAGTGCCCATCCTGTCAACCTTCGTCAAGGTTGACTGGATCATCAATTCACATCATATCAACCTAACGTCTATCTTGCTCACACTCTGTGAAGTCGTGTGCGAGGTCCCAAGTTGAGGCTCTCGATAGTACTTGTCTTAAGCTTCCTTTGATAAGACTGTCGTCAACCGTTACGCATTGTTGCTCTGTCCAGCAACACTGTCAGCATCACTTGTGAAGCACTTCTTCGCGTAACAATTACGGCTACGTAATATATATAGTAATAAATACTTTTAAAACGGGAATAGGAATAGTAATATTTTAGATTAAAGAAAAAGGGTTAAAGGAAGAATACGATTAAAAAAAATATTAGAAGGATATTAAAATTAATACTTTTATATCGTAGAGCTTATCGGATATAGAAACCTATTATAGTAACTTAGAGAAGGAAATATTAATTATAATAAAGGCCTTAAAGGAAACGCAATAGATAATATAAACGTTTCAATTCCCGAATTACATTTATATAAATTATACTTTAATTATTAATACTATAAATATTAGAACTACATTTCTTACCAAAGTATAAAAATAGATTAACATAATTACAAAATTCGACGTAAACTTCTACCACCGGCCGAATACCGACAAAATTATCCAAATCGCTAATAGCCTATCGCGTTTAGCCCCGAAGTTATATAATAAACCGATAATTAAATTAAGAAGAGAGTTTCCGGCTAAAAACCTAAAGAGATTGGAAATTAGGCCTAAGAACGTAGCCGAAAGTATAAAGAAATCTAAAATTAAATTAAGGAATATAGTCCTACCTTTCTTATTTAAAAATTCTAAATTAATATACCCTAAATATAATAAAGAAAAAACTATAGAATAGTACGGAAATATAATCTCGTAATTAATATACGGCGATAAAGTTCTTGTAAGGTTATCGTGCAAGAGGGCCTGGGAACTAGGCCCGAGGAGCGGAACGTTATAGTAGGCAGCTATAATAAATAGTAGAGTGGGCGATAACGATAGGGCGTACGGTCGGAGATAGGGCGCCGAGTCCCGGGTTTACTAAGGTCTACTAGGGGCTTATATAAAGGATAAAAACCCTTTAAACTTGGCCGGATATTTCTCTACCGGTTAAGTTAAAGTCTACTTCTTAGAATAAACCTAATATCGTATATTAAACGTATTCTCACCTATTTATATTATAACTTTATAATTCTTTAACTTCTAAAACCTCGTCTACGAAAGCCGGGAATATAGTTAATATTCGAAAGGAAAATACCCGTACTAAGAATACGGTTATACGCTATTAAGACCGCTCTTTAGAGCGTAAAGTAATACCGGAGGTACCTATATTAGAATAAAGTACTTTAGGACGACCGGGCAGAAATATTATTAATACCTAGCCGGCTTAAAGTACCGTTAAAGTTAGTGAAAATCGAAATCGCGAGGACGCCGATAAGTATTTAATTAATAGGGATATTCTTTTAACTATATAGGTTAAAGAATCCCTTATTAATATTGTTAGTATATTCGCCGATAACGGTTACAATTAAAATTAATCTTCGTCCGAATTTAAAGGGGTTTCTTTATATAAAGTATTATAAATTTAGAAGCCTAAGCGCTATTTTATTAAAAATTCGCGTACGTTTTATATTTATTATTTTCGTAGCCTATATTAACGTAGAGAATACTTTCCAAGCTATTAAAATAAATATATTATTCGTTAATATTTAATTATACCGGTACGTCGTTAATACTTAATTACCCTAATATAGCGTTAACGCTCGGTTATTCCAAGACGTCGTTATAAAGGTTCTAAATCATTTATAGGAAGATTTAAGCCGATAGACCGCCGTTTTAAGTCCCGTTCGATAAATTCGGATAAATCCGATTTATTTAATTCTTTTTTAGAAAATTCGCTACGCTCTATTAACCCTTCCCTTTAATATTCGAAAGATAGTTAAAAACGTTCGAAATATTTATATAAATATTATTCGCGTTCGAAGAAGATTAACCCGTTAATTAAAGAAATAACCCCCCAATTTTTAAATATAATTTTTAAATTATATATTATAATAATAGATATAGGGGGATAGAAATAAAGTAAGGAGCTTATACCCTATATTTAAACCCTCCGGCCGCTTACTTATAATATAAATTTACTACGATCGAATAATATTAATATTAAAATTAAAAATTAAATTAAAGGTTTAAAAATAGGTAATTAAATTTATAAAATTATTATAGATTATAAACGGGTCTTCTAAGCGTTTACTAAAGCCGAAAATAAGATCGTTATTTTATAGTAAGCGTTCGCTATTAAATTTATTAATAAAAATAGCTAAAAGTAAAACGGTAATTGGAAAGAATTCTTACGCTTTATTCGTAAGGAATATATTATACCCGAATTCTACGAATTAAAAATTAGGGAAAATATTTTCCGGATATATTAATAAAGCAACGAAGATCCGTAGATTTTATAGGAACGGTATAATATTAACTATTGATATTTGGGCCGAACGATTACTAATAATGTAAATTAGGCTTTCGATTTCTTCTTCCGATTAAAAAAAGAAATATACTAATATTTCTAAAATATAAATATTTCTATTAAAAATGCTTAGGACGTAATTTAAAAAATATTAAATTAATAATTAAAAGAATATAAGAAGAATTTACGTAAAAAAGATTTGTAAGGAGATTCGTTTAAACGAAAAGAGTCTTAATAATTTTAAAAGTTGTAAAGTAATTTTAATATTAAATAGTCGGAATATTTTAAAGACTATTCGGGTAAACTTTATAATAATTTTTATAATATTTAGAAGCGCGATCGGTCTACTAACTAAATAGAAGTAGGTTCTAAAGGGATAAACTTAAAATATTATAATTATAAGGAAAAGGGGTACTTTTTTAAGAATTATTTTAAGAAAATTAAAATAGAAGGATATTATAAATTAGGTAACGGATCCTACGATAAAGCCCGTATTTAAAACGTTATTAATAGTATTAACGTTAAAGAATTTAAGGATAATAATTGTATTTCGGATTATATTTTTAATTTAAAAGGGTCGTTAAAAGATTAAATTCTATAAATAAATTATTATTTATAGTAGTTGAAGGATTTAGGACGGCTGGAAGAAATAGCTTGGTTAAGATAATAATAATAGTAATTTTATTAAAGGGACGCTAATTAAACGTTGCGATAGACTTAAATACGGGGGTAAATATTAATATAATTTATAAGAATTTTATTAAAAGGTATAAATTAAAGTAGGTAATAATAATAATCGTTCCTATATTAATAAGTACGAATAAAGTGGAAATAAAGTATTATAGAGCGTTCGAAATTATTTTCTAATTAAAAAATAGGAAGGGTTAAAAGTAAAAAATAATTTAATTCTTCTATATAATTCGTAGAGATATTAGGATATTATTATTATTATTATTAATATTGGGTATAGGTTCGGAAGATATTATTATATATATATATACTAATAGATTTGAATTTGATAAATTATATATAATAGACCTAAAGATTTTTGTACGTAAATTAATATATAGCGATTGAATTTTTATTATAAATATTATATTTATATACGAGCTTATAGGGCTTATTATTAAAAATATAGATAAAGAAGAGGATAACGCCGATAGGATAGCGATTATCCTACCCGTTTTGGAGGGGTATAAGTTTTACTTTTCGAAAACGCGTATTAAATTATTACCGACCCTTCCCGACGCTAAATATAAGATTCGAATTATAGAAGGCGAAAAAGTACCGATAAGGGCGATATATTTACTTTCTAAAGTATAATTAAATACTTTATAAAAATATTTGGAGGAGAATTTACGTATAAGAAGGATTAAGTATTCCGAAAGTCCGGTAGGGTCGTTAATTTTATTTATATTAAAGAAGGATAGTTCTTTACGTTTATATGTAGATTATTATAATTTAAATAAGATAATAATTAAGAATTAGTACCTTTTACCTTTAATCGGGGAATTAATAGATTAGTTATTAGGCGTTAAAATTTTCTTTAAAGTAGATTTCCGGGAAGTATATTATTATATCCGAATTAAGAAAGGAAATTAATAGAAAATTATATTTAGAATAAGATATAGGCATTTTAAATATATAGTAATACTATTTAAGCTAATTAATATTCTTATTACATTCTAAATATATATATATAAAGCCCTAATAAGGTTAGTAGACCGTATTTATATTATATACTTCGACGATATTTTAATTTATTCTTAAATTAAGGAGGAATATAACGAATATTTAAGGCTTATTTTTAAATAGTTAAGGAACGCCGAATTATACATTAAACTTTCGAAGTATAAATTCTATAAGGAATATATCGATTTCTTCGGCTATCGGGTAACGACGGAAAGAATTATAATAAACTTAGCCCGAATTACTTTAGTTAAAGAATAGCCGATATCGGAATTATATTATAATATTTAAATTTTCCTTAGGTTCGCTAATTTTTACCGACGTTTTATTTATAAATTTTCGAAGTTAATAGCCCCTTTTATAGACCTATTAAAGAAGAGTAAAAATAAGAAGAAAATCGGATAGTTCGAATAGTTAAAAGAGGCTAATAAAACGTTTCAAATATTAAAGGACATTTTCGTATTAGTATTTATTTTTTACTATTAGGATTATTCCAAAAAAATAAGAGTAGAAACGGACGCTTCGGTTAAAGTTATTTCTAGTATTCTATTTTAATAGATTAATAATTAATAGTACTTAATAATATTCTTTTCGAGGAAATTAACAGATACCGAGCAGCACTAATATATAGAGTAATAGGAGTTTTTTACTATTATAGTTAATTTAGAATATTAAAATTAATATTTAGATAACTTCCCCGAGAAATTCCTAATTTTTATAAATTATTAAACTTTAATAGGAATTGTAGAATCCCTGGCGAAGGACTTCTAAAGGAGATTAGTACGATAAATATATTAATTATTATAATTTAATTTCGACGTAGAATATTAATTAAGCGCCGTAAACTTTACGGATAGGTTATTTAGGAGGTTAAATTATATAAAGGGGGAAATAGAATATAGCGATATTCTACCGACCTTCTAGAAAAAGTTCGGTTTAGTCTAATAATTATCGGTATTCTATAAAGATTAATTCAATTTTAAAATAAAGTACTAATATAACGAAAAATTGGTAATATATATATTTATTAAATAAATTAAGAGAATTATTAAATCGGCGACGGGTCGGAGATTATAAATATTTATACCTAACCTTAAAGATAATTTATTTCCCTAAACTATTTTAAAAAGAATTACTTACAAATTAATATATAGAGAGCTACCCCTTGTATTATAAATAAATTAAGAACTTTATACTATAATAAAGGAATTTTAGTTTAAGGATCCTAATATTGCCGATTTAACGGCGATTATACGAACTAAAAGCTCTATAGTTAAGGGTTATAAATTAAATAACTAAAGGGTTTTTTATTTTAAAGAATAATTAATAATCCTTAATAAAAGATTATTATATAAGGAGATTTTACGTATTTATTATAATAATTTAAAAGCCGGTTATATAAATACTTTTAAAATTTTAAAATTAATTAAAAGGAAGTTCTATTAGGAGAATTTTACGATAAATATAAGAGAATATATTATTTAGTACGAATTATATTAGGGTACCTAACGCTTTAAATATAAGTTATATAGAAATTTCTAATTTTTGCCCCTATTAAAATAATCCTTCTAGGAAATTAATATCGATTTTATTACCGGCCTACTACCGAATTAGGGATTTAATAATAAAATATATAATACCGTCCTTATTATTATTAATCGGTTTATAAAGATAAGACTTTTTATCTTAATAATTAAAATTTTAAATACGGTAACGATAGTTAACTTCCTTTATAAGTATATCGAATATTATTTTAGTTCTTTCCTAAGGATTGTTAATAATTAGGATAAATTATTTACGAACGAGTTTTAAAAGGAATTTATTAAGATACGAAGTATTTTACGTTAATTATTTATTACTTTCTACTTATAAATAGATAATTAGACTAAACGTCTCTATTAAACCCTAAAAAAGATCCTTTATATTAATACTTTAGAAAGAGATTAGCTATTATAGTATTATAAATTATAAGAGGTAAAAGTCGCTTATAATAATTTAATATATTTTATTATTGGAATTTCGCCGTTCGAAGCCCTATTTAAATATTACCTTCGTATAGTCGAATATATAGAGGGCCGTAATAAACTACGGGTTTAGGGAGTAAAGGATAAGTTCTAGAAGATAGAATAAATATATAAATTTATAAAGTATTATTAGGAATAAGCTGTCTAAATTTAATAGAAGGGGTATAATAAGCGGTATACGCTAATAGAGTTCCGATTTAGAGATTTAGTAGGATTATTTATAAAGAATTTCCGTTTTAAAAATTATAAATTAGCCCTTACATTTATTAAAATAAAGGTTATTAAAAAGATTAGTTTATAAATATATTAAATTATTTTATTTATATAATATAGCCGGATATATAATATCTTCCTTATAAGCTTATTTAAATTTTAGAAAATAGGGAATAAAGTTACCGAAGATATACCGTTATTAGAGTTAGTAAACGAATAAGAAGAATAGGAAATAGAGGAGGTAGTAGAATATAAAGGAGAAGGGATAGAATAGAGATTTTTAATTAAATAAGTAGGTTAGCCCGTTGAATATAATATTTAAGAATTGGAAGAATATTTCTACGGCGCGTAAAAGGCGCTTTTTAAATATTGGAAGGTTAAGTAAAGGTATTATAAGAAGTAGGATAATTAGTTAAATATATATATTAGAATTAATTATTTGAGAAACTAATTATAAAATATTAAAATCTATAAAATCTTATAAATTAGGGAATTTATATATATAATAATATTAAAATGGTAAATTGCTAGGAGAATATTGAATAATATTTAGTAAAGAAGCGATTAAGGAATTAAACTTTATACGAAATAAGGATTATAAAAATTAAAGGATTACTATAGGATAATTATTATTTCCGTTTCTTTAAAAGATTATCGGTCGTAATTTACCCGGAAGCGTAGCGTTTATAATACGAATGGCGACGGGACGGTTTAGCCGAAGACGTTACTATATTTAAAAATAAAGCGATTATAAGACGTTTAATAGTAGGAGATAAGGGTTTAAATTTAAAACGGAATCTTATAAAAATACCTTCGGTAATAAGAGGGATAATAAGACCCTTACGAATAGTAATTTTCTTACCGGGACGAATCTTCGGTATAAAAGGTTTTTAGTTAAGTATAAGCGCTGGGGTACTATTAGAAGAAGTATTAATAGGAATTACGCTTTTAAATACTATTTTACTTTTATTTTTTTTAGTAGTAGTAGGCTGTCGACCGGTAATATAAGAATTATTTACGGGATTAGTAAGTTTACGTTTAATTATAATTAAAGGGGACGGGGCTTATTAAAAATTATTAATAATAAAGGTTTTAGCCTTTATTATTAGAACCGAAGGAGCTGCCGAATTACCGTTAATAAGATTTGTAATTATATTATTCGAAGAAGAAGCGAAGAGGAGATAGCGGGGGGCTATAATAAGAAAGCTCTTTACAAATTCTTTAATTACCTTTCTTAGGAGTTTGGATTTTAATATTATAGATAGAGTAATTATAGTCGGGGTAATTATAACCGAGGGAGATGTGACGGCGCCGGTCCGGCCATGCCGCTATACCCGCCATACCCCCATGGGAGGACTGGTGTCGTGAAGTGCTATGAGGTGCTACGAAGGTTGGAGGAACGAGTGATATGGAAGGTTCGCGCTAAGGCTGGCCTAAACGGGCGCTAAGCCCATTAAAAGTATTTATTCTTATTTGTTATATAAGTGAAGGGCGATGCGAGTAAAGGGATTGGCTATTAGCGACCCGTATGTAGGTCCCGCTATCGCTTATATACTAAGGTATTTATTCGGGTTCGTAACGTATATATTTAATTCTCTTCCTTTTCTTTTCCTTATTTAAAATCTTCTATTATAAATAGAATCTTAACTTTACCTTCGACTCAATTATATTATACCCTTATATTATTTTAAATTACCCCAATAATACTTAGGAAGGTTAAATCCTAACGAATAGAAACCAATATAAATAATTAAACCGACTATCGTAATCTAAGGAACCGAAATTTACAATAAATTGAAATTATAGTACCCCCGCATTTGATTCGCAATAGTACTAACGCTAGAATTGAAGGCTTAAGCGATAATTATTATAAAGATAATTGTACTAACCTCTTCGAGGAAGGCGGTAATAATAATGAAAGCTTAAATTCTAAATCTAATAATAAAGGCGATAAAACCTTTAATAAAAGAAACGCTATTAATAAAGATAAATTTAAGTCGTCGAAAGAGAAGGATAAAATTACTATTAAACTTAGTATCGACGAGAAAAAGAAGAAATCGATTAAACACGTCGATCCTATCCTTAAGGAAAATGCGAAGGCCTTTATATATTTTAACGAAAAATATTTCAACGGCCTCTACCCTTTCGAAGAAAGATTTCATAGTAAATTTACTTTCCTACGTAAGAAGACCTTATTTTACTTATATAACTAATTCAAATCCCCGTCCAAAGTATTAACCGACGTTCTAATTAAGAATAAAAACGACGAAGAGGAACCTAAATTATCGTTCGACCTATTCGATTAGTATATTAGTAGTAAAATTAATAAATATAATACCACTTTTACCCT
This sequence comes from Neurospora sp. CHS-2018b, assembly GCA_009806015.1. NCBI lineage: Eukaryota > Fungi > Ascomycota > Sordariomycetes > Sordariales > Sordariaceae > Neurospora > Neurospora sp. CHS-2018b. Next base: position 77,780 of record RAOV01000045.1, read on the forward strand.
AAAGGACTTTATAAAGGACTTAAAGGCTAAAATAAAGGAATTTACTAAATTCTTTATTTGCAACGCTATTCCCTACGTCCCTTATCGTACTCTATTACTTAATTTAGAATTACCCTTTAATAATTACTTAAACGAAGCCTAATTTACCGAACTATATACTAATTATCCCGCCGATATATTTTACAAATTTAAATTTTAAGTTACAATAGCTATAGCTTTAAAGGAATAGGTATTAAAACTATATAAAATCACTTCGTTTTTAAACATTAAACTTTATACTATCTACAATTAAATACTTAAATTAATAGATACCCTTAACGACCTTAAACCAATTTCCGCTATTAATCCTAAAATAATTTAATCCTTTAAAAACTACTTAATTAATAAAGAGGAAGAAATCTAAACCTTAAAAAATACTATTATTAATTTAAACGTCTTTAAAAATATTTATAAACTAATTAATAAAGTAAAGGTTATAACTAAAGAGATAATCCTCCCTAATATTAAGAAGGATCCTACCGCAATTCCCCTTCGCCGTTCAATTACCTATTTCGCTACAATTCCGCCTATCGACGACAATAATAACGAAGCTATTCCCTTCCGTTATACCTACTTTTCAATTAAATAGGCCGACCCTCCGAAATTTTATAACTAAAATAAGGAGGATAATATACCCTTCGAAGTTTAATACAATTTAATTCAAGACAAATTTAAAATTAACGCTAATTATTACCTAACTAACCGCAATAAATTCCTTTATATTAAAAATCGTCTAGCCGGATTTACTTTCAAAAATTTAATACCGTATCTCCGCAAAATTTACCCCAACTAACTTACAACCTATTTTAATCTAATAACCTATTTATAATATAAATATAGCGACTTTAATTAAAATGAAAAGGCTTTTATTAATTTTATAAAATTTAAAATGAAGGATACCGATAACTTCGACTATTTTAAGAATAAATTCATCTATATAATTAGCGAATACTAACGCCCTAAGTCCGAATAGAAGCGCGAACTATTCTAACGCTTTCTTACAGAATATAAAAAGTAAATAGGCGCTAAATATCGCAACTCTTCTATTTCTTTCGAAATTTATTATATCGACTATTCCGGTTTTAATTAAGTATTTAAAATTATTACGGATAAAACTAAGGCTACTTCTTCTTCTTTTTCTCGCAATAAAAGTAATAATAGTAATAAAGGATCTAATAGCTCTAATAATTCTAATTCTTCGATTTCGAAGCCTATTAACGCTAAAAGTAGTAGTAATAACTATTCTACTACCGAATATACTAAAAAGATTATTCGCTTATTTAACGAAGGTCGCTACTTCTTCTATAAGGAGTATAATTATACTAAATATAATTATCCCTAGAAGGATTAGTACGATTAAAAGCGTCGTAACCGCGTAATTACTATCGTTGAGCGCTATTTAACTTACAAGAATAGTATTAGAAGCGGCTAGTAGGCTACTCCTACTACTACTAGTACTACCGTTAGTAATACCGCCCCCGCTATTAATAATTAAGGAAATTAAATACCCTAAATAAATTAAATTCCTTCTTAGGGGAAGTATCGGTTACAGAATAAATAAAGGATAAGAGATAAAGAAAAGATAGATTTAATTTAATACCCTACTTAGGAGGGGATCCTATATTTATTTAATATACTATAATTAATAATAGAATATCTTTATTTATATTTAACGCTCTAATCAATATAAGAACTAACGGCTATCTATTTATTAATATAATATTTACTAATAAATTAAAAGAATGGTTACTAATAGAAATAATAAGCGATTTTCCCGCCCGAGGCATTAGTAATTACTAAAGAAAGACTAATTAAAATATTAAAGAAGTAATTAAAACCGCTTTAAAAGTCCGAAACCGAACTATACCCCTAAACTACTTTATTATTATTAATATAAATTATAACCTTATTATCGGTCGTAAATAGCTTAATATCTACGATATTTAAGTAGATTATAAAAATTAACGATTAATCTTTCCCCCCGAATAGAAGTCCGACCCGGACTAAATAAAGAATTTAAATTTCGAAATCCATTTTAGAGGCTCTAGGATCGTAAACCCGGACTATTAGAAGGATATAGCCTATTACAATACGTTTATAAAACGAAAAGATAAGCGATAAACCGATAGTAAAAATAATAGTTATATAATGCCCAAGTTTACGAATAGTTATATAATTATTTTAGAACTTATTTTAACGGACTAACCCTTTTTCGACTACTGTAAGAAAGAACTTAATTAAAAAGCCTATAACTAATATTAAAGAGAGGTTCGATAATATTAAAGATAAATCGAAAAATATATTTATAAATTCGAAACTCTTTAACTACAACTTAAAAAGACGGTCCCTATTATATTAATAAACTTTAAATATACCCGAAATAAAAATACTAGCGAATTAGGCTATACCCGTCCCCGTATTCTACTTTAGAACCCCAATTCGATTCTTAAGCAGTCTAATCTATTAAATAAAATAAAAAGAAATTTAATTAATTTTACTTACTTTATAATACTATTTCTAGAACCCGCCTAAATTATTCGAATTAAACCGACTAAACTATTTAATAGAAAATAGGGCTCTAACGGCCAAAGTATATACTAATTAAAAAGAGATTTAATTAATTAATATAAAGAACGTCCAACGCAAATATATATCCTTAATAGCGACCTATTTACGTAATCTACCGCTAAAGACAACCGTACAATATATTTAATAAATATATTCGAAATCGACCGGTTTATTTAAAAGAAGCGCGTAATAGACGACCCTACTTAAAAACCCCTACCTTATAACGAAAAAAAACTACGTAAAGAAGTTTTAAAAACGGTACCCGAATATTATTATAATTATATTAATATTTTTAATAAATTCGATTCGAACGTTTTACCCGATTATTAGCTATACAATTACAAAATTAAATTTAAAGAAGGCTATCGACTAAAAGAGTTCGGTTATAGTCTTCTTTATAAAATATTATTTAACGAATTAAAGGTAATAAGGAAGTATATTATAAAAAACCTTTTTAAAGGATTTATTAAGGCAAATTCGTCTCCCTAGGCGGTACCCGTCCTATTTATTAAGAAAACTAATAGTAATCTACGATTTTATATAAATTATTAAAAGTTTAACGCTATTATAAAGAAAGATTAATACCTACTACTATTAATCGAAGAAATATTAGCTAAGGTTATTAAAGCCTAATAATTTATTAAAATTAATATTAAATAAATTTTTTATCGTATTCGTATAAAACTAGAAGACGAAGAGCTTACTACCTTCCGTATAAGTATAAGAGCTTTTAAATATAAAGTATTACTATTTAATTTAATTAATAGCCTAATTAACTTCCAAATTTTTATCAATTCCCTTCTAAGGTTATACCTAAGGGACTTTTATATTACGTATATTAACGATATTCTTATTTATTCTAATACTCTTAAAGAATATAAGGATTACGTCCGTAAGGTCCTAGCTAAACTAAAGGATATAGGGTTGTAGGCCGATTTCAAAAAGTACGAATTCGCGGTTACAAAAACGAAATTCCTAAGGTTTATTATAGGACGTAATAATATCTTTATCGACCCAAAGAAAATAGAAATTATTAAAGAATAGGCTATACCCTCTAACCTACGAAGAATACAATCTTTCTTAGAATTCTATAACTTTTACCGAAAGTTTATTAAAAATTATAGCCGGGTAGCCCGCCCCCTAACCAATTTAATTAAAAAAAGCGAAGTATTCGTATAGACCGATAAATACTAAGCGGCATTCGATAATTTAAAGTAATTATTAATAAACGCCCCCTTATTAAAGTATTTTTAATATAATATAAAAATATAAATCGAAATAAATACTAGCGATAGAATCTTCGCTAGAGTCCTTTCCTAATATTAGGAGGATATAAAAGAATAGTACTTTATTACCTACTTCTTAAAAATAATATAATAAGCCGAATATAATTACCCAATTTATAATAAAGAGTTGCTCGCTATTATTAGAATTCTCCAAACTTAGCGACCCGAACTAATTAATTTAAGACAATCGAAACCCTTTATAATTATTACCGACCACCAAGCCCTAGAATACTTTAATACGAAGCGTTTATTCAATTTCCATTAAGCGGGATAGGCGGAATTCCTATTTTAATACTACTTCGAAATTATATATTGCCTTAATACTAAGAACGCGGCTACTAACGCGCTATTATACAAATTAGAGGACCTTAAGACCTAAAAGGAAAAAAAGGAGGCGTACCGTACCTTTTAAATATTTAAGCCCCTAATAAATAAAAGAGTTAAAATTGTCGCCCTAACTTTTATCGTTATATCGAATAGTTTTTTAGAAGAATTAGTACCGATCCTTACATTCAATATTAATAATCTAGAATTATACCCGGTCGAACCAAAAAAGTACGAACTAATTAATACAATTATAAAGGCCAACCGTAAAGAGGAGTCCCTAAAAGAATATTACGTATATATTTACAGCTTTAATTCTAAATTTATAATAATAATTAACGGACTATTAATATACTAAGGCCGCCTCGCTATCCCTAATAAAGATAACCTTCGAACCCGTATTATTAATAAAATTTATTTTACCTTAATAATAACCTACCCCAACCGGAATAAAACGCAAATAATTCTAATCGAACGATATTAGTAATTTAATATAACGGGAAATATCGATCACTTTATTAAAAACTATATAATTTATAAGGCTAATAAAATACTTAGAAATAAAATTCCTAATAAATTATACCCTATCCTACTACCCGCTAAGAAATAAACCTTAATTATAATCGACTTTAAGAAAATGCCTAAGGATAAATACAATTACAATAATACTTTAATTATAATAGACCGCCTAATAAAATCGTTATAGGTTATACCTTATATAGAGAAAATTACCGCCTAGGACGCCGCCCGAATATATTATAAAGGGCCCTTTAAAGTCTACAGTATACTAAAAGAAGTTATTTTTAATTATAGTCCCTAATTTATATCGGTTTTTACCGACGAAATATTTAAATTAACCGGTACGAAGTAGAAATTAGCTACTATAAACTATAATTAAATAGCGGGGTAAATGGAAATTATAAATATTTACTTCGATTAACGATTTTACCCTTTCGTTAACTACTATTAGAACGATTAATTAAAAGCGATCTTAATATTAAACGCCGTATAAAATAGCTTCCCCTAAAATAATACCGGCCTTTCCCCTTACAAAATTATATTCGGTTGCCTAATATATATACTTTTTAATTAGGAAGCTTATACTTTCGACGCTAAGTCTAAAATAGAGTAATTAATTAAAAAGTAAATTTAAGAATTCGCCCAACGTATTTACAATTATATAAAATATACGAAAGAAATAATATTAAAGGTATAGGAGGAATAAGTTTATTAAGCTAATAAGAAGTGTAGAGACCTTAATTTCGACGTTAATAACCGAATCGTTATTATTAAGCGGCTATAATTAATAACGATTCATCCCAACGATAAGCTCGACTTCCCTAATATCCGTAATTATTATAAAATTATCGAAAAAGTAAATTACTTTTACTAGTTAGAACTCCCCAATAATTAGAAAGGTTTAGACCTCTTCTACACTAACCGTCTTCGTAAATATAATAATAACCTATTACCCGGTTAATCGGCTAAATACCCTAGCCTTATTATTAATAATAATAAGGATTCCGAATAGGAAATTAAGAAGATTAATACCTCTAAAGTAGTTAACGGTAAATTTTTTTATAATATAGATTAAAGAAGCTAGGACCCCGACCTAGAATATTAGCCGGCCTCTAATTTTAAGTACGCCCCGAAGCTTCTTTAAGAATTCTATAAAATTAACCCGGAAGCCCTAAGCCCGCTTAAGCGTTTAATAAATTAATTAAACGAAGATTGGGAGGAGTACAAGGATAACGAATTATTAAAGTTATTAGGATTGAAACGTTTACGAAGGATTTTATATAAGTAAGAAATTATTACAGTTAAAGTAGGTTTTAATCTAGTAAAACTCGCGGACGAATTTTCTATATAAGGGGGGGTAATATAACGGCGCTAGTCCGGCTATACTATTATACCCGCTATACCCCTATAGGAGGATTAGTATCGTAAAGTACTATAAGGTACTACGAAGATTAGAGGAACGAATAATATAGAAGGTTCGCGCTAAGGTTGGCTTAGACGGGCGCTAAGCCTATTAAAGGTATTTATTCTTATTTATTATATAAATAAAGGGTAATACGAATAAAGGGATTAGCTATTAGCGACCCGTATATAGGTCCCGCTATCGCTTATATACTAGGGTATTTATTCGGGTTCGTAACGTATGTATTTAATTCTCTTCCTTTTCTTCTCCTTATTTAAAATCTTCTGTTATAGATGGAATCTTAGCTTTGCCTTCGACTCAACCATACTGTGCCCTTGTAGGAGAGGCGACGGGAGAAATTACTATAGGTAAAGAGAGGCCTATATAATTAGTAAAATTAATAACCTCGGAATTTCTACTATATATTAATGATGCGGGAGCAGTAGAGTATGTGAAAATATTGTATTATAAAGAGTAATGCCTTCCAAGAAGGTTTTCTAAAATAGACTGCCTTTAAAAATGGGATAGATATATCCTATAGCAATCTTATCTTATTAGCTATCTTATCGAGTATATTAAGAATAAGAGGTACGGGCCCAGCAGGTAAATGCCTGCCGGGAGGGGTAGGTCTATAACCTTTACTACTAGAAATCTATATAAATATACGAGTCCGGTATTAAATACTAACGCAATAAAAGAAACCTTACTATCCTTAATAATTATCGCTACTTTCCTTCATATATTTATTAATCTATTCCTAGCGATATTCTCTATCCTATTTATCTATTATCCGCCTTTGTACGTTTATTATTCTCCTTTCTACGTCTATTGTTCTCCTTTTTACGTTTATTATTCTCCTTTTTACGTTTATTATTCTCGTTTTCCTCCGGCGATCCGTCTACTCCTTTGTACCGTCTCCTTAGGCCCTATACGCTATTAATATTCCCTAATTAAGTCGGGTACGTTTATTTCCTTCTTTAGGACCCAATCGTTATATTTATTTCCCCAACCTTTCTATTTAACCTAATATTTAATACCGTTACTAGTATCCTTATATTTTAATACCGTCTATATTTTATAAACGTTATCTCTATTAAACTATTCGTCCTCAACTAGGCTAAGCGGGGGTAATTATTTTATAAATAAGTTATTTCCTTCTACGGCTACTCGAAAATAGGTAATAAAAATAATAGAATAAATTCGCTATTATGCGGGGAGTTCGAATTCGTATACTAATTGTCTAACCTTCCTTTTAATTTTAAAAGGTCCGCTTTATTATTACAAAAGCTTTCTTAAGGGATTACTAGGCAAATAGTATCCGTAGTAGAATCTAAAGTAAACTATATCTCTTTCCTTAAATTCAATTACTTTATAAATCTAATTATATTATCGTTTAATTATTACTATAGCGAAATCTATAACTAAAGTTACGTTTTTATAAATATAATCCCTTAATATTATATAGTCGGGTTTAGGGGTTCCGGCTACGTAGATAAACTTAATAGGTCCTAGAAGTTTAAAGCTATATAATATTTCGTATAGGGAAGCTTTAATCGAATTAGAGAATATATTATTAAGATTCTATTATAGCGCAGGCAATATATCTATCTATAGTTTATTGGGGTATTTAAAATAGTAGTAGCGTAAGGCGATTTCAACGGTTTAATTTTTCCGTTCTAATAAATTATCGCCCTATAAGTAATATACAATAATTATTAATAGTTTAGTTCCTAATTATTTCTATAAACCCTTCTATAAAGCCGAAATAAATTTATAATCTCTATTAAAGATAATACCCTATAGGATACCCCAATCTAATAGTAGTAGCTACTATATTATAACAATAGATTAATCCTTTACGGTATATATTGAATACCTTAGTAGAAGGTTAATTCTTTTAAATACTAGGCACAATATCGTTATTATAGCATCGAAAGAATTTTACTTTCCTCCTAGGAAACTCCATAAGGTATTTACGCTTAATATTACTAATAGTCCGACGATAAAATCGATAGCGATTATTCGTATAAGAATATTAAGTATTTTAATAGGTTAATATTCGCTACTAGATTTATTTCGGCTAATTTAATTTAACTTACAATTAGGGTAGTAGCGTATATACTACTTTACTATATATATTTTATTTAGGAACGTAACTATTTTTAATTCGTATAATATCCAATCCCTTCCAAAATAGTACTTATTATCGTAGGCTTCCTCGAAAAATCGTTAGATTAAATTATAAAGGATGCACAAAGTTCTAATACTATCTACTTTAACATTATAAATTAACTTATCTTTAACTTCAAATAAGTATTTTAAATAATAAAATATTCTACCGTCCTCGGTAGTACAGTTTTAAGCTAAGTCCTTTAAAATAGGGGTATATTTCTTATCCGCTATATAGCTTAATTCGAATTTTATTTTTAATTCGTTTACTATATATATTTTTCTTTTAACGTACTAAACGTTATCTAATATAACGTCGTTATTTAATATAATATCGTTCCTTCGTTCAGGGTTATTATTTTTTAACTTATTTAATATATCGGATATTATATTTAAATGTTTTAGGAGGTAGTATACTTTTAAATTATATTATAATAAATATACGAATACGTTAATTAATTGCTTATTCGCCCTATCGGTTAAGTTAATTTATAATATTGTTTATTCGACGATTCCCTTTATTACTATATAATCGGTTAGGATAATAATTAATTATTTAGACGAATAGATTATTATCCGTAGCTTTTTTACGGCCTATACTAAGTATACTACCTCTAGTTCCGATAATCTATATTTCTATTCTAAGGGTATAAAGTATTTACTCAAAAATATTATTAATAAGACTTCTATTAATAGAATTAGGCTTCTAAGTTCCCAAGCTTTACTAATTGTATTTTTTAAGTAGAAAACTATAATACTAAAACCATTTTCTAAAGAGCCGTCGACTTATATAAATAATTGTTCGTCCGGGTTATAATAATAGAAGATAGTCGGTTCTTTATATATAGCGTCCTATAGTACCTTGAAAAATAAGAATTCCTTTTCGGTCGGTATTAATTTAATCGTCCGATAATAATTCTACTACTTTATTATATTCCTAACCTCTAATTTCCCAATTTACTTTCCTTCAGCTAATAACTAAACCTTTCTTACCTATAATAATTCTACTAACTAAATATAGTAGGGTATAAAATACCGAAAAAAACTAATTCCACTAATATACTATTCTAAGGCCTTTAAATATAATAGAAAGTATAAGCGTTTAAAGGCGTCGATTCTATTTTTAATATTCGATAAACTAAACGAATCGACCCTAAAACCTAATAGTTCAATATCGGGGTATCCTAAGAATAATTTCTTTAGCGATATAATAATACGCTTATAAGTAAATAGGGCGAAAATTTATTAGAAGTATTTAATATATTCGTCTTAAATATCCGAAAAGATAATAATATTATTAATAAATACTTTACAAAAATACGCGAATTTAGTAAATAAGCAATCTATATATCGTTATATAAAGGCTAGCGAATTTTAATATCCTATTAGGGCTATAATTAGCGTTTCGAGCCTATAGTAGCTAATTAAGGTTAATTTATTATAATATAGTAACTATACCCCGAACTAATAGAAGAAGGATATTACGTCGATAACCGTTATATAGGCTTTACTTCGTAATACGCTTATTATATCCAATTATAATAATAGGAGGTAATTATCTAGGACAGATATTTTATTTAACGCTTTTAAATTAATAACGACTCTTCCCTTCTATTTACTATATACCGTTCGCCACACTACGAATACTAAATACGAGAATAAGGTAGTTTTTATCTACTAATTTATCTTTCCCTATACGTATAGTTCGTTAAAAATTTTATTGATTATTTCCCTATCCTTCTAACTTAATAGGTATACTTAAGAATTAACCTTTTAGTTTTGCTAGCCTTCAACGAACGGGACTTTTATTATATCCTTCTCCTCTATTTTCACCGTTCCTCCGTCCTACTATACTTTAGGGTAATCTTTTACCACTTTAATTAACTATTTTCCCTACTTCAAATTAATATTATATATATAAATGCCTTCTTTAGTAACTAATTCCGGCTTATTAAACGTTATCCTCAATCCTAAGGTTAAATATTTCTCTAGAGATTTACTACGTTTAGCGATAATATTTAAATTATTATTTTTAATAATTATATTATAGACCTAATTTGTAACTAGTATTATAATTATACCTTATTTAGCGAAGTTAAAGGGGGGTATTAAATTTATAAAGGGTATTAGGGTATTATATTAGGCTACGTTTATAATTAGATTAATAAAAGGAAATTCCGCGTTTATTATTTAGATTATATTATAGGCATTAACGTTCGTTATATCCACATTCGATAAAGAGGTTATAAGAACTATACCTAATACTATTACCTTTAATATACCTATCTAATTTAAAATGAAAAATCTATTATCGGTAATTTTATTAATAATCTCCAATTATATATTTTTACGGATTATTATTATCCCGTTTATATTATTCTTTATTAAAATTACCTTTAGGGTTTTATAATTAATACGAACGTATATTATAGTAGAATAAATTAAATTGAACGTAAATAACTAGTCCTTAAGTAATAGCTTATAATCTACTATAATGTAAGTACTTTACCTTAGAAATAATACGTATTTTCTCAAATTACGAATTCGACGAACGTAAAGCTTTACCCTTATTTTAATTTCGAACAGAAATTTAACGTTAAGTATCTTTAAATTAATTTCCTTAGTTTTATAGTCGATACTATTATAATATAAATTTATAAAATCGTTATTTAATAATATATTAAGCGCCAATTCCTCTATTACCTAACCCGATTTTATAATTTTAAATAAAATCTCTTCTCTTTTATCGGTTATACTTAGAATATAAAAGCTAAAGGTAGCCTATTCTTCGATATTAACGACGTCCTTACTAATACTACGCAATTTTACCTTCTTCCTTTCTACTATATATTTAAATATTTCTAAGAAGCTCCTATTAATTATTATTCTTCCTATTCCGGAGTTAATATATATCTCGGATCTTAGGGAACCTAGCTAAGCGTAAACCTTAATACGCAAATAAATATAATTAAAGAGCGCATTTAATTCTAATATATATTCTATTAAAAAAGCGTTAATAATATAGGGGGTAAATTACTTTTCATTAATAATAGGCACTTCAATATCTTTATTAATTATAATTACCTTTTCGTTAAATAAAACGGCTAATTAAACGAAATATATTATAATATCTTCTTTAATTAATCCTTTCTTAATATATTTATATTATTTCAAATATTTAAATAAAGTATTACGGGAATTCTAAATATATTTATAATATCCGTATATTTTTTCGGGTAAAATTACAGGTAAAAGAGTCTTAATCCGGATACGCTCTCTTTTTACTACTTTCGTTAGTTTATACCGTTTAACGTAATATTTAGTTTCGATAGTACTAGAAAAACTTTTATAATAATTATAATAAATAACGGATAAATCCAATATAATATATACTTCTCCATCTAATTTTCCAAAGTCGGATATAGCGTCTAATCCAGCGTAGTAACTTTAATCTTCTTCTATACTAGTATAATATATTTTATTACGGGGTATAGGGGAATTTTTCCTTCTATTTTTATCACGCAGGCGCCAGGTAATATTACGGTCTTATTACAAATTTCTAAATTAGTTACAGGAACGATCATAGTTACGAAAGCAATTATAATTATAGGAACGGTTATTATACTTAAAATTACTATTAGGGTTCCTTCTATAATCCCTAATCTTATAGTAATCGTTATAATAATAATAGTCCTATCAATTATAATAATTACATTATCCTTAATTATAATTATTATTCCGGGTTCGGTCCTAATAACGGGTAAGAGATTTATTATTTTCTTCTTTAATTATAAATAATATTTAAGCCGTATAATTAATTCCTACGATAAATCTAATATATAAATATTATTAACGTACTACAAATATAATCAATTCCTTATATTTAATAACTTCTCTTATATATAATTAATAATCTTTAAAGCGGGACGGCGGCCAGAAATACTACTTAATTTTCAAATCTAAAGCTATCTAAATTTAAACTATAATTCCCTACCAATTTATTTACTAGGCATTAAGTACTCCTATAGCCCTTATATATCTCAATTTCTTTTAAAAGTAAAAGAGAAAATAAAATTCATTTTCTACAATATTCCGGATAATAAACTTAATTTTAGTAAATTACCTAGTAACAGCGGCGGCGTCGGGAGTAAATTTAATATATAATACGTCGATAGCAATAAAAATACCGCCGGCTCGAATATCGGCTCTTTATTCTACCAATAGTTTAATATTTTACTAAAGTATCGCTTACCCTACTAATAGGGTTTAAAATATAGCTATCAATTAAGTAACTACGGTATTGATGGTAACGGAGTCTTCTAAGAAGGTTTAGATCCTATTTCGAAATAAGTTAACATCGGTCTATATAACCTTTATACCGTCTTGAACGATTCTAATATCATTAGGATCTCTAATTTATTAAGGGTTAAAAATTCCTACGTCTTCGCGCTTAATTTTATATTTAATATCCGGATCAGTAATATAAGTAGGGCCAACTTATAATTAGAAAGCCGGAGCGCCGGTACTTCTTTAACCGGGTAGGATAAAGGGAATTAATTAAAGGTATCCTCCGATATTAAGTAATCGTACCTATCTTTTAACGGCGGTAGTAAGTAGCGTAAAGGGGTTAAATCTAGATTATATACCGGCGAAAATAAATACGGCCGTATTATAATTATTCCCTAATTGTATAATATTAACTCCTTAGATATTCTAATTAATAATATTACCTTAAAAAGTATTCTAAGTCGTAATTTAAATAGTAGTAGTAGTTTGGGCGGCCGTAGCTTAGGCGGCGGCTACGGCTATTACGGCTTAATCCGTAGCGAATTAAACGGCGGCGGCTCGGGTAATAGCATTTTAGAGCGCTATTTAGGCAGCTATAACATTAAGTAACGCCGGGGGGGGAGTATTTAGAAGGTTAATATTATTATTATTATTATTATTATTATTATTATTATTATTATTACCTTAAAGAAGTTAGAAAAAACTTCCCTAAGGGGGGAAATAGGAAGAGGAAGTATTTCCCTAAAGAAGGAATTAGAAAGAAGAACTTCCTTAAAGAAGAAATTAGAAGGAAGAAATACTTCTTAGGGGAGGTTGTTAGAAGGAAGAGGTACTTCTTTAAGGAGGGGGGTAGAAGGAAGAGGTATTCCTTTAAAGAAGTTATTAAAAGGAAGAAATATTTCTTTAAAGAGGGGGATTAAAAATAAAGGTTTAAAGCGGGGGAATAATTCCTCCTCCCTAACTAAGTAGTAATCCGGGTCGAAATCCTATTATAACCGATTTACGAATTAATAAACGAGAATAAATATGAATATTAATTATACGAAATAAAAAAGTTCGTATATTTTAATTATTTTAAATAATTTAATTTAAACTAGAATTAAAATTATCCGTAGAAATCTTTATAATACTTATTTTTCCTTTAATATCCTTCAAATCTATTACTAAAATATTATAATTATTTAAGACTATAGTTTCTAAATATTTAATAATATCCTTATTCGCGTCCATTTTTATTAGTCTAACTTATAATTATACTTTATTTAGAGCGGGGTTTAGCTTTGCCTTCTTTTTACCCTTAGAATTCTAATTTATAAGGGCGGGGAGGTCGGATATTTCCGAAACGTCGTCTCCCGACGGGTTTACTATCGACGGCCCGCTTGCTTTGTCGTCTTTTAGAATTTGGGATATAGTACGAGATATTGTACGTATTATTCTAAGGATAGTTGGCGAAGTTCTTTTTCGTTTACCGCGGGTAGAGGTCTTTTCCTAAGTTACCGATAGGATAGTTTTATTATTTATCGAAATAGTTAAATTTTTTAAGAGGTAATTAACGATAGCGTTGAAGGGTAATGGGAATTTAGGGCGTAGTTCCGTTAGATCGGGTAGGTACGCTAAATCGGGAGGCTATTAATCAACTATAATTTCTATTATAAGTAATTTACCAATAATTTATAATATATTATTAACTCTTCTTATTTAAATTTTATATATTAAACGAAATTAGTATAAACGATTGTAATAGAATTTATGCGTTTATAAAGGGAGGAAAGTTACTTTAGACGGTTACTTAAATTCGCTGTAGGAGGGGTAAAACCTATAGTATTAATCGATTTATCGTACGGGTACTTAAATTCGCCGTTCGATAGAGACCGGATTAAGGTATTATAAAGAAACCTAATTGTAAATTCTCGCGTTAAATAAAGGGGTAGTATTAAGGATAAGGATAATGAGGTAGGAAGAGGATTTGGGGGTCTTCTTAATTCCTACGCGAGTACTTAAATTCGTCGCGCTAATTTCTCGAAAAGTAGAGGAATAGAAAGTAGTTATAATTATAAATCGGGGCTCGTTTAACGTACGTAAGTTTAAATTGGGAAGAAATTAATCGAAGGGTCGTTATTTTTGAAGTAAAGGGTCTAATCGATCGAAGGTAATTAAAGGGTCGTTGCGCGGGTTAGTATAAAGGGTTTAATTAATTAGGGGTAATAGTAAGTAAATATATTGCGGGGTAGTTTGTTGATTTTTCGAATGAAGGGTCGACGGTAGTTTAGTATAATTTAGTTAATTAGATCGTTCTAATTATAGCTACTATTTAATATGGGAGTAGTAGAATATGTGAAAATATTGTATTGTAAAGAGTGATGCCTTCTAAGAAGGTTTTTTAAGATAGATTGCCTTTAAAGATAGGATAGATATATCCCATGGCAGTCTTATCTTATCAGTTATTTTATTGGGCATATCAAGAATAAGAGGTGCGGGCGCGGCAGGCAAGTGCCTGCCGGGAGGGGTAGGTCCATAACCTTCACCACCAGAAATCTATGTAAATACACGAGTCTGGTATCAATTAAGAATATAAAATGCTTAAGTAAAAAGCGTTCTTAAATAAGGGTGCTTTTAAAGATTATTAGTAATAGATTAGAGGGAGGATTAGTAAAGTTAATTAGAGCCGACGGAAGGGCGATAGGAGGTATAATTTTAAAGTTAAAAGGTAAATTTAATATATTAAGGATAATTTAAGTAATAATCGAAATAATAATATTAAATATAAGTAATTAAAGTAAGGGAATTATAATTATATTTTCGACGGTAGAAGAAGGGCGGGTAATTATTAGGGCAATAATAGGTTAGGCGATTAGGAATAAAATCCGGTTAATAGGATATTTAGTAAAAGGGATTAGGACTTTAAAATTATAGCGCTCTCTAAAGAAAGGACTATTATTAATATAATTAAGATTTAGTATATTTATAATAGTAATTAGCGCCGCCTCGTTAATAATTTTGATACAGGAAACCTCTGGTTTCCCCTGGAAGGCCCTGGTGGCTTCCAGAGCTTTGTAGAGTAGTCTAGCTTAGTCTTAGAAGGACTAGCCTTTACTACTAGGATAAAGGTCCTTTAAGACCTTTGTCGCCTAAGGAATTCCCAACACCTGCCCAGGTATATAACCTGGGCCTAGCCTAGCTTCCTAGGCTTCCTCTTCTTCTTATTATCATTATTATCCTATATAGAATACCACATTATTAGTCTTCTTCAGGATACCGAGCCTTCGGCTTACTTTCCCCTATCAAATGGTAGCTGCAACTTTACGGTTGTAGTGACCCGCCGTTCCTCAAGCGCCCTGCCGTTCCCCTACCCAATCTTCGCGGACTGAGCAGCGACAACAGCATCCAAATCACCACCATTAGTACCGTCGAACTAAACGCGGAACCGGTAACCGTTACTAAACCCAGCCCTCTATTATTACTACCCTCAAGTACTATTTTATTAAATTGTAGTAGGCTAAACGTAGAACTAGTATAGCTAATATTAAATATTAAATTACTAAATTACAACCTTCAACTAGCGATACGCTAAATCGTAGTAGGCCCATCGTAAACGAAGGGGATTACTAAAATCAATTCAAATACCATTTACCGGGTAGAATCTATCTGCCTAAACTTAGCTGTTAAAGTATAGTAACTTAGCTATTAAGGTATAGCCTAAATAAAGAACGAAAAGATCGAAGTAATAGAAATTACCGCTAACCTCTATCAAGTACGCGCTTCCGCCTAAATAATTTCGAAAACCTTACTAATATTATTCTCGAACTTCAATTACCTTATCCGTTGAGGAATTCAAACCAACGTTGCAATAAAATAACCGCTATAATAAAAATAGGGAATAATAACAATTTTATTTTTAAATATAATTTACCGGGCAGATTACATTTGCCCTAGCTTAACCGTCGAAGTATAGCCCAAACGAGAACGAGGTAACTATTACGGTAAAATAATAAAGTTACCAATAATAATACTCTTACGCTCCCAAACAAATACTCAACTCAATTACCCTCCTCGAGCTTCTATTTCTAATACCTCCAATACCGTTTCGCTAAATCGTAGTAAGCCAAACGAGGAATAGGGTAATTACTAACACCTTTCTCTCAAACAAAATAAAAATAAAAATAACGAACGCTTTACAAACTCACCCTCTTTAATAGCTTTATAACCCCGCATTCACCAAAAACTTTACAATACTCCCAAACTTCTTTAACCTTACGATAAAAACCCTTTAAATAGCCATTTACTTAGAAATTTCTAGCGGCTATTCTACTTTTAAAATACCTTCAAACTTTACTATACAATAACTAAACACATCAAACTCGCCTTTAATAATTTTAATCGTACCCTTTATAATAATAAAAAGCTTCCAATAACTACCCTACTTTAAAGATATTTAAACTTCTTTTACTAAAATAATAGAAAACGCCTTACAAACTCACTTTTAATAACTCTATAACCCCACGCTTCCCAAAATCACTAAAAACTTTACTTCCCCCTTAAACTTCTTTTATACAATAACCTTCTCGAACGACCGATTTACTTTCCCTAATTTACAAATTTCAAAATACCCTAAATAACCGTACCTAAGCGAAATACCTCCTACCCACCCAATAAAGCAAGATTGGCGATAACTTCGTTTAATCTATCGCAAGCAACGAAGACGTTACTATTTTCTTTTATTACCAGCATATAAATAGCCTTTAATACCCTAATAATACTACCGAATATCCCCGGCTTTACCTCTACGACCTATTACCATAAAATATCGGCCTACCCCGGCAATACTACCTTTACAATTCGTCCCCGCTACCCTCGAAATCTCTACCTGCCTTATAGCCTTGCCTTACCTTTATAACTCGTCTCCCGCGGAAGGCTCCGAATACCCCTAGCTCTTATAGGTTACTCGCCGCCGTAATATATCGGCCTACCCCGGTATTAAATATTATAATTCGCCCCCTTAGCTCTCTATATTTATTAATTCTCTATACTTATTATAATAATAATTATAGTATTACTACTTCCGTAGCCTAACTATTATTACTACACAACGACCTCGCTATCAAAAACTAACAGTCCCTAATAGCCCTCTGCAACTCGTACCAACCCTCTGGCAATCTTTACCATTTATATAAGCATTAATAGAAAACTCTAAATTTCTTAGCGGTTTTAACACTTTTAACTGCCCTCTCCTTTCATCTCTTTTAGCACCTTTATATTATTACCCCTAATAATCCAATTCTTCCTATTTCTCGACGGTTTTGGCACTTTTAGCTACCGTTTCTTTTCTTTAATAATTATAGTACTTAATTACTCTCAATCTCTTTATTAATTACCTTTTTACCAACCAACTATTACCTTCCTTAGTAAACTTTATTATTTCTTTTCTTTTCTTTCAATACAATATACTCAATACCGCTTTCATTAACTATAGCACAATATATAGACTTATACCCTTGTATCCCTGTTACGGCTTCTATCTTCGATTAGTACTTGGTTCCCTAGACTCTTACGAACCTTTACGGATTACAACCACCTTCGCCCGCTAAATAACGATATATCCCAAAATACTATAGATTATCCCGAAATTAGAACTTGACTTAGAGGAGGAAGAGATATAAATAAATATATTAGAGGAGACCTGGATATTCTCGGAGGATCTCGGAGGAGACTTGGAACATAGACAGATTCATCGGAGGAAACTTGGAGGTCCAGGACTATCGAGGACGATGGCTTTTCTTTTATTGTGCGGCACTTGATATAGGAAACCTCAAGTTTCCCCTGGAAGGCCCTGGTAGCTTCCAAAGCTTTATAGAGTAGTCTAGCTTAGTCTTGGAAGGACTGGCCTTTACTGCTAGGATAAAGGTCCTTTGAGACCTTTATCGCCTAAGGAATTCCCAGCACCTGCCCAGGTATATAACCTGGGCCTGGCCTGGCTTCCTAGGCTTCCTCTTCTTCTTATTATCATTATTATCCTATATAGAATACCACATTATTGGTCTTCTTTAGGATACCGAGCCTTCGGCTTACTTTCCCCTATCAAATTTCGAAGGTATAATTTAAGTCCAAAAAAGAAATTACGTTATTTAGGACGATAGGAATCGCCCGAGAAGAATTACGGATAAAGAGAGAAGGTAAAATACGAATTTTATAATATAATAGTAAAGGTTCGGTAGGAAAGTTCGCTTTAAAATTATAATAATAGAAGATACGGCTAGAATTATAGAAGTTAAATAGACGCTTAGTACCGATATTATTACCGATAGGAGCCTTAAGGAAATTACTAATATAACCCGCCAACGATTAAAAAATAGTATTAAAAAGGATTTTATTATTATCTTCGGTAGGGGAATATCCGCGCTTAAAGATAGGCGTAAGTTTACGAATACGTAAGAAATTAAAAATAAATCCTAAGGACGGGGAATATAGCGAAACCGGGGTAGAAGCCGACGGGTTATTATTAAGCGATTTAATTAAATTTATTAGTATTAGGTAATCGTTGGTAATATTATTAAAGCTATTAGAATTCGGAGACGAAGAATTAGAAGAATTAGAATTAGAATTCTAATAAACCGAAAGATTCTTAATAAAATTAAAAGAAGCGGGGCCCGGAAGTTCCGACTTAGGTAAATTAAAAGAGTATTCGGACGTTAAACTACTAATACCCGGAGAATTACTATTATTTTTAAAAAATTCGTTAATAATAATAAAATTATAATCGTTATTACCTTCCGCAAATAAAATATTAAATATATTAACGTCCGCTAATTTAAGGATAGTAATAATATTATAGAATTAAAAAAGGTATTAACGGGTAATTTTATTATTAATTTCGAAAGGAATCGGCAAAATACGCGGAAAATAATTTTCTAGTAAATATATAGGGTATAGGACAGGGTCGTTAGGATAGATTTTTAGCGATTAGTAACCGTCTTTATTATTTTTATTATTAAAAATATTAAAGAAAATAATAAAATTATTTAAATAGTTAGGCGCTAATAGCAACGGCGGGCGGGCGATATAGGGACTAGTCCCTTAATATAAGTTAAATTAAGGAAGACGTAATTTAATACCAACGTTAAAAATATTATAAATAACAATACGAATATTAGTATACGAAGGAATAGGACTATAAGGGGAGATTTATTAGCGAAATTAAAAACGGCGCTAAAATTTCGAAAATTCCTATTAACGCTAAATAATAAATTAATTTAGCGCTTAATTAATAGAAATTAGGGCGCCCGGGACTTAATTAACGGGGGAAAAATTTTTATTAAAAGTCTTTATTACTTCGATATATTAATTATTATAGCATAGCCGGATAAGGGCCCAGAGCACTAGCCACTAGGCTATAGGGGTGCCGGGCACAAGGCACTATAGCATATCGGATGGAAGGTTCATATTCTTATCGATAAGCCTTATAGATCGGGAAGGCGGCGACGACTAGCAGATTTAACTTATATATTTAAATCCGTAATACCTTCGTTTAAATAGTTTCCCTTTCCCTCTTTATACTTAATATTACTTTAATTTGTAGTTTCTAATCTTATAATCGTATCTCTCGTAGAATTACGCTTTTATATAATATTAAATATCGCTCTTTTTTATCCGGGGACGGCATTAGAATATCCTACTTTATTAGCGTGCACCGAATAATTAATTTGTAGTTACTTATTAAAAAGGATTACTAAGTCTCTTAGTAAGAAGAGTTAGCGTATAAAGGCAATTAATTGCGGAGTAACCCCTAAACCCCCCCCGTCTCCGCTTTAGATTAAATTAATTATACAATATCCAACGCCCGAAATAGAAGCGATAATTCTAATTCGAGTAGCTTTATATTAAACTCTAATTCCTATTACGAATAAGAAGTCGATTTATTTAACTAAATTACTAATAATTAGGTAAGATTTAATTCTTGTTATAAGATATTCCAGGCAGATGCCTAAATGCCCCACTCTGTCTTAGCATACGCTCTATTAAGTATAGGACTACTCTGTCGAGTAGTCTATATTATATAAAAGTGCCTATCCTATCAACCTTCGTTAAAGTTAATTAGATTATTAATTTATATTATATTAACCTAACGTCTATCTTATTTATACTCTATAAAATCGTATATAAGGTCCTAGGTTAAGGCTTTCGATAATGCTTATTTTAAATTTCCTTTAATAAAACTATCATCAACCGTTATATATTATTATTCTATCTAGTAATACTATTAGTATTATTTATAAAGTACTTCTTCGCGTAATAAGTAGTACTTATAGTTTAGAATTAAAATCGACTTTATTATTCTTTATTTTATATTATTTTCATCTTTTCCTTTCGCTAAGGGGGAGATTTCATTTTTATTTCGTTAAGTTTAATAATAATTTATTAAATTTATTACTACTTATTCAAACTTGCCCTCTTAAACTAAATATTTGCCTATTCCGCTTTTTTAAGCCCCCCTTCTTTATAACTCTTTTACTATTCCTTTAAATCTCAAGGTTACCCTTATAATATCTAACGACGATAACGCTACCCCCTAGACGGCTTTTAACTTTTAAAACAATAATATAACTAATAAAGTACAATAAATTTATAAATTTATTACAATTTAAATTTAATTTTACTATAAAGAATATTTTTAATTGGAGGCCGCCGAGCTTTTTATTAAAATTACTTAGCTTCGTATTAATAACGACGGCTAAATCTATATTAAAGGAGATTAGGTTAATAATATTAGAGACGATATTTATAATAAAGGTTAAATTATTAATATAAACGTAATTAATAAGGAAATTTAGTAGATTTTACGTAAATACCGTTAATTTATTATTAAATACCCCTTTAAAGGACATTAAATTTAGCCTTTCCCTAAGGAAAAGGACGGTCTTACTTTTTAATTTAGAAAGAAGTATTAGTAATAGTATATTAAGGAATTAAAGGCTATTAAAAATATTATTTAGCCTAAAATAATTAATAAAATTATTAAAATAGCCGTTAAAGTATTAATTCCTCTTAATATAAATAATATTAATATATCCGTCGCTAACTCTTAAGCTTTACTTAATAATTTCTCCAATATTATTAAAATAGTTAACGCGCCGCTTTTTTTAAATCCTTCTTAAATCCCTATACCGCCTTCTTTATTACCTATTCTAATAGAATAATTTTCTTAAGTCGACTAATTTTATTATCGTCCCCTCTCGCTTACTAAATCTATTTTTTCCCGTACGAATTTTATTATTAAAATTACGGTTAACTTTATTAATTAATTTATAGCTAATCCTACTATTAAATATTTTACAAATATAAAATAAATAGAAATATTAATACAATTCGTTTAAAATTAATAGTAAGAGCGAACTTTCGAATAAACCGAACCGATAATAACTAATAAATTTCTAATTTATTTTATTAATTTAATTTAAAATACTTTACGCCTTACTTAAAATAATATAACAGCCGATAAAATACCAATCTAATTTGTTTATCCGATTTAAAATACTATATATTTTACTTAAAATAACGTAAAGCCCGGCTTTACTTTAATTATTCCGGCCGCTACTAAACGTCCGTCCGTTTAGTATTTTAATAATCCTACTTTAAACCGGCCTTAATATATTGTAAGTCCATTTAGTCTAACCGATAATACTATAATAATCGGCGCTAGAGATCCGTATAATACCATTAATATTATTAATTAATTAAAATTTTTTTAAATCAATTATATTAATTGCTAAGCTTTACTAATTTAATTCCGTTTTACTACTAAACGCAACAATCCTATTTATAATCCTATTCCGCCCGTAACCAGCCGTTGAATTTCGGGTTAAACTATATAAATAACCCTTAAGGAATTTACCGAATAGGAACGATCCCCGGCTAATAAGGAAGAAGCCGAGAAATAAATTCGCTAAATTAAATAATATATTTATTAAATTTAATTATTCAATATATTTCCTTTAATTTATCCGGCTTAAACTCCTCCTACTTAAGTTATTCTTATTTACATTACGTTTATTTAAATTCTTATTCGTTTATTTTTCCGTTAAAGTAATTAGTCCGTTAATAATTAGTAATTTATAATTCGCTTTATAAATACATTTTCCAATACTTTTTATCGATTAATTAAAATTAATAGTAATAGTATATTAAATATTACCGCCCTTAATTAAATATTCGATAATTTATATAGCTGCGTCGAGGATTTTGAAATTTATAATAATATTTTAGTTAATATATTTAATAAAATTAGCGATAAATCCTCTACGCCAATTTTTAATAATAATAATAAGGTTATTTAATAGAAGGTATTTGATATTAGGGCGTTCTATCCTAACGTAGACGCGGAAAAGAAGAAGCGAAGCGTTTATACCGACGGTAAAATTAACGTTTATATTAATTATTATTTATTCGTTAATACTATAACCGAAGTAATTCGTTATAATTCCTACTATTATAAAATTATTTTAAATAACTTCTAATAATTATTACATAGTACCGCCCTTTTTTAGTAAATTAATATTCTTTCTTTCGACGAATATTTTAAATTTTATAACGATTTCGGTGAAATTATTTATATTTTGCAATACGTTTTCGGTATTAAACCTTATATAATATAATAATAGTTAGATATTTATAAATTTACTATCGAATTATATAGAAAGAGCGACCTAGTTTTACGTAACGATTTTACGGAATTATTCTAATATATTCGAATATAGGGAGATACTAACGAATTTTAATTATATATATAATTGTAGAACGCTTTATATCCTAAATTATAATTTTATTACACTTCGCTTAATTAGAACGTTAACCTTAGTAATTATATTATTTAAATTAAAGTAAAGGTTATATTTATTTGTAGTGAATTTATTAATTTTTTTAAAAGTTTACGCTTAATTTACTTCGCTATTAATAATAATACCGATTTTCTAGGATTTAATATTATAATAACTATTTACTCTAATTTTTAGGGAAATTAGGATAGAAGTAAGCCTTTTTTTAAAAAGAGCTTTCAATTTTCTAATAACGGCTTTATTGAAAGAGGTAGTAGAAAGTTTTACTTTAATAACGGGGGATTTAAAAAGTTTAACAATAAGTTTAATAAATACGATAGCGACCGTTCGGGTAATAATAATAGTCGTTAGCGTCGTTAGGGTAAGAAATTCGTAAAACGTTAAACTTTTAAAGATGGCCATTACGCTTATACTAACTGTCACGGCACGTAGACCTCGTATGCAGGGACACGAATAATCTGACGAATGTAATAAATAATTAACTATGAGGAGTAAAAGAAAGGAAGGGAAGTGCTGGCTCTGGCTGGCACGGTTAAATACAGGAATGAAGTGGGTCTCAAAGACGGGAAGTGGATCCAGGAATGGATGCAGCCAATGGGACAACACCAGTGGATGCAGCCAATCAGAAGGCAGAGCCTCAAAGAGCCTCATTCCCAGTCCCATGTCCTTGGTATCAACGACCATAGTAGCGGCGCTCAAGAGTGCGCGCAAAGTCTTTATCCGAATCCGTATCCGCGTCATCGTCGTCATCGTGAAGAGCCGCAATGGTGTGAAGGCGAGCACGTGAAGAAGAAATTGAGGCTGAAGTAGCCGGTGCCGTAGTGTTGGGAGCGGGAGGTAGAGCCTCATTGTCATCGCTGTGGTAAGCTTGAAGAGTGCAGCCGTTACTAAGATTGATAGATCCGACGATATTCAGCTGGGCGTGAATAGCATTAATCTCTATGGCATCCTTGTTGTGACCGCCGCTACCGTTGCCACCAGTCTTGCCAGAATAGTGGATGGAGCTAAGAACTTCCTTGAGCTTATCGATGTACTCCAAGTACGTTGTCGGTTGGGGACGGATCTGAAGAGCGCGCTTGCGAATCTCCTTGTTGAAAGCTTGACGGAGCAAAGAGATTTTGGCTGGCTCGTTCCAATTGTTCGCCTTTAACTTATAAAGGAGACGTTTAAATTTAGCGATGAAGATATTGAAAGTGTCGTCGTTCTGCTGTAAAGCAAGGAGAGCATTCTTAGCCTACTAGACTTTATTAGGGTTATCGAAAATGCGAGTAAGTTGGTCGAGAAGCTCTTACGGGTTGAAAGTACTACTTTCCGATGACTGAATAAGCTAGGGCATTACCAAGGCTTAGATCTTTCCGTCGAATTGAGAGTAGATGTAAAAGAATTGCGCTTTAGTATTACTAATAGCCTTCCCGTTAATCTAGAATTTGGTTGTAA
Organism: Neurospora sp. CHS-2018b; assembly: GCA_009806015.1. Lineage (NCBI taxonomy): Eukaryota > Fungi > Ascomycota > Sordariomycetes > Sordariales > Sordariaceae > Neurospora > Neurospora sp. CHS-2018b. The sequence continues at coordinate 102,637 of RAOV01000045.1, forward strand.
TGAAAGGCAACTAGGTTTCGAAGTTGAAGTTAGTACCGGAGAACTTATCGGTATTTGGCAATTTGGCCTTAGGAGCTGGGCCTTTACCAACGGTCTTGACCAAGAGGGTAAGTTTCTCGTCTAAAGTGGCGAGTTTATTGTTTAAAATGTTTATGTCGTTGCGTAAAGTCTGGATGGTGTTCTCGTGGTTCTGGAGTATCTGCTCGGGCGTTACTTGGGCGGGATTAGCTATGACGGAGAGAGGTCGCAATCGCACTCAGGGATACTAATAATAGTAGACGGCAATCTTGGAGTTGGTTGTTGAAGAAAGAGAATAAATAGGTGGCGGCCAGAAAGAGAGGCAGGTTGAGCTGCAGTACGGTCTTTAGCGCTAGTGAATGGTAAAAGTGACTGTTAAAGTCGATGGTGAATGGGATTTGATAAGATAAGCAGGTACTAATTGAATGGTTGTCGGTACTAGATGACGTAATCTGATAGGTGAATGTTCGGAAAAAAGAAGGTCCGGGTTCGGGACAGCTCCGCTGGCGAAGCGAGCCCTAGGGTCGCGTGTAATCCTTTGCTTTTAATCGTAAACCTTCTGGTGCTCCAATGACGTAATCATCACGTGCGCCCACGCGTGTCGCATCAGGGCTAAACCCAGTAAGGCAGCAGGCGCCCCGCTCAATTTGCGTACAGAAATCGGGTTCCGTCGGTCGGATAAATGTTGATGCGATGCGGCCTTGCTCTCAGCAGCACCGATCGAAGAAGTGTAAAGGATTACAGATCCTGATTGGCCAATCAGGAAAGGGATAGTTAATTAAGTGTCACGGCACGTAGACCTCGTATGCAGGGACACGAATAATCTGACGAATGTAATAAATAATTAATTATGAGGAGTAAAAGAAAGGAAGGGAAGTGCTGGCTCTGGCTGGCACGGTTAAATACAGGAATGAAGTGGGTCTCAAAGACGGGAAGTGGATCCAGGAATGGATGCAGCCAATGGGACAACACCAGTGGATGCAGCCAATCAGAAGGCAGTAATTTTAAGGAAGAGGTAGTTAAATCTAATATAAATACTTCTGCCCTTAAATATAATAATAAATTTTTTATTTATTTTGCCGGCTATTTAACTTTCTTTAATATTATATTTTCCGATATTCTAAAAGATTGTATTCCGCCGACCGCGCTATTTTCGCTTCCGACTATTATTATTAACGTTATTCCTATTAAAAGTATTAATTTCGACGATTACGTAATATCTTTATTATTAAATTTATTATCCAATTCTAATTTTATAGTAATTTTTAACCGCTTAGAATTAACCTAAGCGTTTTGTAAATTGTCCGATCCTTCGTTTAAAAGTCGAATAATAATTTCTAGGAGCTTTTAAATAATTTTAAATTAGGTTAATAAAGTAAGAGAAGCGGTTATTGAATTAAAATTATTAATATTAGTAAATAGACGGAAATTTAAATTATTAGAAATTTAATATAAAAATTAATATTATTTATTCGCTTTTATAAAAGGGTAGATAATTAAAATAATCCCGGATATCGCTTTACGAAATAGAGAGATAAATTTGAAGAAAATTACTTCCTACTTATAGGTAGATATTAAACCGAATTTTAGTACGCCTATTATAACGGTATATTTAAATTCGGGCTATTTATCGATAATAATAAATTATACGTTTATTAAACGATTTTCACTTAATATTTAATATTCGTTAATCCCGCTAAGCGTTATAAAAGGAATTAATTTAAAAACGATTATTAATATTATCGCCGAATTCGACTTTTATATAAAAGGAAAGGTAAACGGCGTTAAAATTAATAATTACTTTTAAATATCCGTTTTAATTATTAATAAATTAAGCCCGAATATTCTATTAGGAACCGACTTTCTTTATTACTATAGTATAAAATTAGATTTTAATACCGTTCTATATTCTTTTAAATCCGTATTTAGTATAAAAGTATAAGGAGAAATCTTTTTTAAGAAAGAAGAAGTAGGAGAGGACGCCCTAATTGCCAAAGTATTTACTAAATTAAATACGGTCTTTATAAATAATTAGTCGAGAATATTCCTAATATAATATAGCGCCCAGTTAAATAATTAGTATTAATAAAGTAAATGTTTTAATTATAATTTTTACGCCCAATATCCTTATTTACTAAACGCTATAGTAGATAATAAGACCCTTAAAGTAGTTTTATATTTAAATTAATTTAATAATATTCTTTTTATCCCTATAAATATTCGAATCGGTATAATTATACGCCCGTTGCCTAAAATTATTAAAATAACCATATTTATAGACGCTTTAAATATAATATACTTAAATATAATTATCTAAGCCGGTTTTACGCTTAAATAATACGCTATATATATTAATAAGTCTATTAAGGACGATAAGGAAATTATAATCCAGAAGAATACTTTCGAAGTTCTTTCCTACGGATTTATTAAATTTATTAATATCGAATTTATCCCTTCCAAAGTAGGTATCAATATTTATAATACCAATCTTAAATTTATTTAATAATTTAAGAGCCTCCTAAATAAATATATCGATATTTTTAAAAATCGAAGGATCGTACTTATAAAGGAAGAGGATAAGATATATATTAATCTCGTTGAAGGTTAATAAAATTAATAATAAATCGTTAAGTCCTATTTATTTGGAGTAAAAGACTACGAATTTCTTAATAAAAAGTATAATAAAATATATATTTAAAGTAAGATAGTATTTATATTATAATTTATTCTTATTATATACTTAATATTTATTATTTAAAGGAAAGTTAACGGAGTCGAAAAAGGCCGTACAATTATCGATCTTCGCCCTTTTAATAATATTACTATTCTAAATATATATCCTTTACCCAATTAGGAAAATATTATTAACGTTATAATTAATAAAAAGTTCTTTTCTATTTTTAACGCCGCCGGTTTCTTCTATTAATTACCTATTTTTATTAAATCTTATAACTATATAATAGTAATAAGTTTAAAAAGTTTTAAATAGTTTAACGTTATCCTTATAAATTTTAAGAATTCTCCTATATTCGTATAGAGGTTTATAGATCGGTTATTCTTCGAATATTACTCATTTATTCGTATTTATATTAATAATATTATTATTTTTAATAATATTAAAGAAGAATACTTAGAATATATTAATATTGTAATAGATTTACTTAATAAATATTGTATTTATATTAGCGCTAATAAATTATTTACAGTTTACCCCTCCGTATAATTATTCGGTAGTATTATTAATAGCGAAGGGCTTTCCTATACTAAAGATAGGATTAAAGCTTTCTAAAAGTTTAATTTCCTTAATACTTTTAACGTATTAGAAACGTATTTTAATATAATTAAATAAATCCGTAGAAGGATACTTTAATTTATTATAAAGGAGGAATTATTTAATTATAGGAAAACCGAATTGCTTAAACGAGTACGCGAGGAGGGAGATTTGAAACTAAATTCAATAAAATAAGCGAGAAAAGTTTATATATTAAAAGTTAAATTCGTACCGATTAAAGAGGAATTCGAAGCTTTTTATATTATATAAGAAAATTTATATAATTAGGCTTATATATTTTATTATATTAAGGGCAACGCTTTATTTATTAAGATTAACGCTAATAGTATAATATATAAGGTTTATACTTTTTAACTTAAATGCCCGTAGGACGGTGAATCTATTCCTAATATAAGTAAGATTTTATTAACTATAATCAAACCCGTCTACTTTCTATTAAAATTAACGACTCCTACTGAGAAAAAGTATAGCTCTATAGAAGTAGAAATTATAACTATTATTTAAACTTTCCGGAAATTGCGGAAAATAGTCTAATTTAACGAATATTATATAAATATTATTACCGATTATATATTTACTACTAGTATTATTAAATATACTTCCTTACAGACGATAAATTTAATTAAAACTAACCTTAAATTTACTAACGCTACTAATTGGGCGTTATAATTCAATTTAAATATTTTCTATATTCCGGGCCCCTTAAATATTATCCCGGACGCCTTATTAAAATTGCCTACTATTAAACCCGCTAACGATAATAATATTTCCGACGAATTCGCTGATATTTAATTTTATTTCGCTAATTTATAAAATTTCGGTTATTTAAACAATATTAATACTTTCTTTTTTATATATATAGAAATTTCCTTAGATACCCGGACAATTTTACTAATTATTACCCCCGTTTTCTAATAATAATTAATCGAAATATACCCCTCCGACTTTAAATACGGTAGAATTCTCCAATTAATTGAAAAGGCTAATATATTAAATTATATTTATATATATTATTCGGGCAAACGACTTAATCTACCTGCCGGCCCTTATTTATTCGAAGATAGCCTTCTCTATTATATCGACTATTAAAATAAATAATATTTTTATATCCCTCGCTCGTACGTATAAAAAATATTGGAATTAGTATATAATAAAAAATATTATTTTAATATAAATAGGATAATAGACGATTTATTTTAATTTTATATATAACGAAAAATTTAGATAGTTTAGGAATATATTAAATACTACGAAGTATATTATTAAAATTAACGCGATTAACAACCGACCTTTAGCGAATTTCTACTTATCCGGACATTCCCGCGCCCGTTTTATACTATTATAATAGATTTTATTACCGATATACTAACCGTTAAGTCCACTTATACTATATAATTTCTCCCTAAATATAAGGAATTTAATATTATATATAGCGTTACTTATAAGTTTAGTAAGAAGGTATTATTATTAGTAGGTTATTCTATATATAATACGCGTAAATAAGTTAAAGTTTTATTTTAAATTTTATATTTCTATAATTAGGGTTTATTAATTGCCGTTATTAGCGATCGTAACCCAAAGTTTATTTCCAATATTTAATACAGTATTTTTGAGGTATTAATTATTAATTTACTATTTTCTATAGCTTATTACGCTTAGATTAACGGCTAATCCGAATATATTAATTAAATTGTAAAATTAGCGATTCGGATGTAGTACGCTATTAGCACTTTCCTTTAAACGTTAATATTAGCAGTTCTATAATATAATTTAAATAATACTATTTAATTTATTATTAGATTATTATTTAACGAATTAATATATAAATTTAAATTTCGGGCCGTATTTAATCTTCTTATCTTTAATATAGAAGAGGCGACTATAATTGAATTACTAATTCTATTATATTAAAAATATTAATTTAAGGTAGCCGAATTTATTAATAGGGTTAGTATAATTACTAAGGAGAAATACGACGCTAAATATTCTCCGATTATATTCGAAGTTAGAGATAAGGTTTATATACGATTTAATAAAGGTTATTATTTGCCCGGTAATTCTAAGAGTAAATAGTTAATAAATCGTATAGGTCCTTATAAAATCTTAGAGAAAATTAGTCCTTTAATTTATAAGCTTAATCTGCCCGGCTCGTAGCGTACTTACCCAATAATTTCTATTATATACTTTTATAAGCCGGCTTAGGGTCTTAATCCTTTTAGAAGAGAAATTCCTCTACTTAAGCCTATTAAAGTTAATAGTTAAGAGGAATAGGAAATTGAGGGTTTAATTGCTAAGAGTTAAAGTCTTACTACTATTAAATATTTTATTAAATAGATTGGTTATTAGGATAAAGATAATATATAGGAACTATATATAAAATTTATAAGGAATTTAAAGGAGAAGGTAAAGGAATTCGAAGATGAATACCCGTTAGAATTACCGTTTAAAGGTATTCGTAGAAAGGTAATTTAGCGAATTAGTTATTAACTCGGACGATAATAAGTTAAATTTAATAAATATACTAATTTTTTATAATAAAACTAGGGAGGAAGTAGAAAATTAGAAGGGTTTAAAAATATTTTCTTTTTTTATTTTTCTTTATTTTATATTTACTTTAGTTTTTATTTATAATTTATTAAAATTTCTAAATTATCGCTCATTCGAATTCCTAATTTTAATAAAGTTATTAACTAATATTATTAGTCTATAGTATATTATTTTTATTTTATAGTTCTATCGCTTTTTCTTCTATTTTATTTAAATAGAACGTTAATATATAAAGCCGCTAGATGCTACGAACCAGGGAGAGCTAGGTTCGTAGTCACTATTCTACCTACTGATAAAGTCGTTAAGAGACGGATTCGTCTTGAGAGAAGAATCCGTTAATAACGGATTTGTCAAAGGGATTAATGCCGTAGCGGATTCGTTATTAAAGTAACGAATTCGTTTTAAGGAATTACGGTTAATCGCAACCTAAAACTTATATTAATAAATAGTTTTATTGAATAAATACTTCTAATTATAGATAATAATTAATTAAATAAGAGAAGAATTCGTTTTTAAAGAGACGAATCTATCCTAGACTATTATTATTGCCCGGAACTGTATTAGTAATTAACTATGCCGGATTTAGTATAGTTAGGTACTAATATATTCCGGCCTAATGCTTTCCGTATTATAATATTTCCCGGGGTATTGGGAGATAATTATAGGATAGTCAATTTAATTATTTAACTATTTTATATATACGTTTAAAGACGTCTTTAGCCTTATATTAGAATCTTTATTATTCCTCCTATTAATAAGTATTTTACTATATTTATTAATTATATATTATATATTTATATTTAGCCGAAATTATTAACCCAAATACTATAAAGTTATTCCGAGCCGAAAGTATTTATTTAAAATACTATAAGTTTATACCGAACCGAAATTATTTACTTAAAATATTAGAAGTTTATATTGAGGCGAGAACATTAGATTTAAATACTATACGTTTATATTAAAGCGAAAACGTTTAGTAGAGGTTTAATCCTTATTATTTAAATACTCTATATAGCGTTTCGCGTATGCCGATAAGGAATTAGCTAATAAAATTATATTGGCCGACGAAGTATTATTCGGGGTATTAAAAAGGTTACGACGGATAAAGTCCGTTTTAAAATATTTACGATATTTATAGGCGCCCTAATTAAACGACGGGGATTTGAATATGTCTTCTATAGGCTTATTATCGTCGCTTATTTCTATAAAGGTTTCCGTTAATTTAGTAACCTTACTATTACATTTAGTTATTAGCGTAGTAATCGCGCTTATAATAGGACGACGGAGGAGATTTTTAATAGCGGACGAAATTAGTAAAGTACCGAACGATAGAAAAAGAGTATAAAGGGCCTCGTTATTTTAAGTAAAATTTTAAAAGGAGATTTATTATAGTACCGAAGGAGTTTTACTTTCGACGGTATTAGTAATTTTAATAATAAATAATACGAAATTATTTAAATTTTCTATTACTTTTTTAATATTTATATTATAATCTTTATTAGCTTTAAATTCGGCTAGACGTATATTATAGCAATTAAAAAAATATATATAGCGGTCGTAAAGGTTGTTTATAAATTTCTTTATACAGGTATTAATTTAATTATCGACGAATTAGCGAACGACTTCCTTTTAAATTTAGCCGGATTTATCGAATTCTTTAATATTAATTTCGGTTAATTAAAATTATTTTAAATAGAATAGGTATCCGCCAATTTACTTAAGTAAATTATTAAACGTATTTACTATATAATATATTAGGAGAATCGATTTCGATAGCAATTAGGATTTCCACGAACTATTAATACTTTTTTGGCATTAAATAATAATTATTTTAATAGTTATTCGTTTTAAAATTTTAATTATAAGTAATTCCGAATAATTAGCCTTACCGTTAATATATATATTAATTATATAATTAATTTGCGTATATAAGCTATTTAAGGCCGATTTCGTTTAATTATATAATATTAAAGCTTCGTTCTAGTAATACTTAGCGAACCCGCCGAATTTATTATTTAAACGCTTATATATAACCCGGCGGCGGATAATATTACTTCCTTCGAAATTAATTACGTATATTTTTAAGAGGCGTTCGGCGTTTGCCTCCTTAGGAAGGATAAAATCTTTATTTAAAATATGAGATAGCTCTTTAAAAAGGAGATTATAGTTATAATTATAGGTAATAAATTTAATAATTAAATTTATTATTATATTCTAATCGTTTAGAAGGAAATCCGGATAATTATCGACTATTTAAATAAAGGAGCCGAATATAAATATTATCGGGGAATGTAAAATAAAATCGGTATTATCGGCGCTAGTAATAATAATTTTTATAACTTTAAATAAATATTAGAAAGGATTGTACGGGCGCTAAACCTAACGGAGTCCGCTATTATTATTAAATTTATTTACTTTAATAGTAATATCAATATATTTTTTCGTATTCGTCCTTTAAAATCCTTAAAATACTTTAATCTTCCCACTAACGGATTCTAATTAGATTTACTAATTAACATTAACGCTTTTTAAATTAAAATAAGTATTATACAATATTTTAAATATTACTACCGGAATAAAATAGTTGCTCTAACAATAAATTACTATAGGCAAAAAGTCGATTACGATAATTAATCCCGCTATTACCGAAAAGAGTATTAAGTATTTTCTAATAATATTATTTTTAATCTCGAAGACGAATCCAATAGCGGTTTCTATAATAGGAATATAATACTATTTAATTAATTAATAGCGGACGATTTAACTAATATTAGTAAGGGTTTAATTACGCTATACTAGATTCGGCTTATAAAACCGGTAAATATAATTAATAGGCGACGTTTAAATATAATATAAATAGTAATTATAAATTTAGGCCTATATCTAACGGCGAATAGTTTTATAGAGGGCTTTAATAAATTTAATATACGGAAATACGAATATAATAAAGAAATTAGTGAATTATCGAAAGTATTATATTAAAATACCGTTTCCGAAGTCGAGGATAATTTACTCGTCTACGGCTTCATAGGACCGGGTATTTATATTAAATACTATACAATTATCGTTATTATATATTATATTTTTAATAAACGTATTCGTTATATTGAATAACTCTTTATTATAAGTGCTGATTGTAGTTAAGAAAACGTTAAGAATATATTAAATAAAATCTACTTTATTTCGAATTGTAATTCTCTTTTATTTATTTTAAATAGTTAGAATAAACTAGTCGATTATATTAATTAATAAATAAACTATAGTAGTAAATTAAATTAAATTATATAACCGTAGCCGAATACGGTGAAGAGAAATAAGGAAAAAACGAACGGTAATAACCGATTAGGCTTTACTAACGATAAATGCGAAGTGCGAATAAATACGTAAGGAAAAAGGAATAAAATAATAATAAAATGCGCTCCTAAAGTTTTTTTTTGAAACGATATTTGAATATATAAAGTAAAATAAGGTACGAAAGGGTATAGCGGTTGCGGTATTATTATTACTAAAGGAAGAAGAGAAAAAAAAAAAATTATACGTATAAAATTCAAAATATAATATTAAAACGATAAAGGAAAAAACGGTTTATACTCCTTACTATTATTTTTATTAATTACGTAGTAAATAACGAATCCTACTCCTCTAATATTAGACGGGTAATAGATCCAGCTTGCCTACTAGCCGTATTAATAATAACTTTAAATAGTCCTCTCCCTTCTATTCCTTTCTCTATATTAATAATTCTATAATAACGTTAGACTTTAGTATTTTCTTAATTAATATAAATTTAAAGGGAATATATTTAGAACGTTCGTACTCCTTCTATTAATCGATAGGGAATTTCTTCTTATAGTCCCTTACTATTTTTTCGTTTAAATTTAATAGGATAGAATATTTCAATTATTTAATACTTATATTTGGGGCATTCTTCCTAATAATTAGGAATTCTATTACTTTACTTTTATATTTATAAATTTATACGTAGCGGTTAACGATTTTCCTAAGGATGAAGGGCGTTTAATTATTTAATTCTATTTTTATTAGAGGGTCTTCCTATTATTCGAAAGGATCCGGCCCTTTAGTAATTTTATATAATTGGACTATAAATATAATACGATATAACCGTAAATCCTTAAGGAAATTTAATTTATAAACTAAATAATTGACCCTTTTAATAATATAATAGGGATTAGATTTTAATATTAATTACTTCTTTTTAAATTTTTTAAATAGTTTATAACCATTCCCGAATTATATATATATTATATCCCCGACTTCGAAGTTAATTGGAGTATACTTCGTATTATAGCGCTTCTTTACCGTTATATTTACTTTATTAATTAATTTAGTAGCCTCTAACTAATACCTCGACCTTAAGATTTATAAAGTATTTACGCTTATATTAAGCTTATTTTTAACGACGTATATAAAGATATTTAATATAAAACGGAGTTTGAAACTATATATTATTTCGTTAGGGCTTATATTTAGAATAATATATAAAGAATTATTAAATTGGTATTAGATAGCTAGTAAAATATTTATCTAAAGGTCGTCGGAAATAATATAGTAAAAGCGGATAATAATCTCGACGGTTTAATTAATACGTTCGGATTGCCTATTAGTCTAAAGATAATATATTATAGAATATAATAATTTAATATTATACGTAATAAAGATCTCCCTCTATATTTTAAAAATAAATTTCATATTATAATTATTAATAATCCGTTATAGAATGCCCTAATCGGTAAAATTCTAAATTTATAACTTTATAATAGTTTAATCCTTCGCTATATAAATAAAATAATTAGCCGTTAATAGGATTTTCTTATTAAATTTATAAATATTAATATTTAAAGTATTTAGTATATTATAATTAAGTAGGGCCTAGAAAGTCCCTTTAACTTCGACCGAAAGTATATCAATTACGAAATTAATAGTAATTATATAAAAAAGTTATAGTAGAAGACGAATAGGCTAAAGTTCATTAGGAATAAATTAACGATCGGTCTAATATTTTTAATATATTCGGTAATAATTAATATAAAAACGGACCTTCCAAATTTTATAATAGAAATAAATATAATTAAACTTGGCTATTATATAATTAACCCCAATATATTAGCGATCATTATATATTAGATTAAGGATTTTAAAAATATAGTTAGAGGGCAAGCAAATCCTTTTCTCGTTATTATAATTAATATAGAAGAGAATATCGTTTCTAAATTTAAACGGGCCGGCCGGTAATTAGCGGCGTCGGTCCGTATATCGGGGTACCGAATTCGCTTTAGGAGCCGAATTTATTTCTACCTAAACTATAGTATAAAATATATTAATAATTTTTTAATAGCGCGAATTAATTTTATAACCGTTTATAATCTTAGTTTTAAATTCTAAAATTAATATTAATACCGTTAAATAGAAATTTAGGGCTGCCGAATCCATCCAATTAGTTTAAATATCCTCTAACTAATTTACGTCGTTGTAGTTAATATACCGGTTAAATTTTATAGGAAGTTTAGATAAAATATTTAAAATAATATTTAATAGACTTAGGATATAGAAAACGTTTAGCCGGAATTACGAAGCCCAATTTATTATATTAACGAACTTAAGATTCGCTTTTATTAAATTTATAATAATTAGGGACGTATATTTTAAGATTCTTTTAATTAGCGAGTAATCGGTTAGGATAATAATAGGGAATTCGTTAGATTGAACTATTTTATACTACTTTTTTAAAGTTTAAATAACGGTAGTAACTTCGGCTTCGGTAGAATTGTAATACTTTTCAATAGGAATTATCTTTCTAAAAATAAAGGTAATAAACCGGATCCGTTCTATAAGGATATCCCGGCTTAAAATATCCTTACTATTCTATAAATTTATAAATTAAAAAGCTATTACGCCGAAGCTTTATTTATAAATATTAATTTTGAAGAATAGAGCCCGAGAACGGTCGTAGTACTAGAATTTAATTTAATTATATAAATTATCCTATATAATCTAGAAAGATTTACGCTCCTTTTTAATTAATACGAATTTAGTTTGCGTAATATACGCTTTATATACATTCTTAGAAACGCTTATAGGAAGTTCCCCGGACTTTCTACTTTATTAAAAGAGTTCGGTCTTATACTATTCGAAAAGAATACTCTTAATTTAGAATTATAGTATTCTAGTACGTAATTAATTAACTATATTAATATAAATTTCTAAATCCCCTAACGTTTTCGGGAATTTAATTTGCTTGAAGGTAATAATATAATTATTAATACGGTTAATACCTTCGCTATCTACTATATAACTAAATAATTTTATAAATAGGTACCCTACGAACGATTTACTAATACTAATATAAATATAATATTCGTTAATAATATTTAAAATAATTTATAAATAGATAAGATATTCTTCCTCCGTTTTACTAAATACAATAATATTATTAATATAAATACGAATAAAGTATTAATATTCGAAGAAATAGCGATTTATAAAGCGCTAAGTAAAAGCGGGAATATTTTTAAAACCTATTAATATAATATTAGATTATTCGAAATTATATAGGCTAATAATTACTATTTAATCCTTATACTTCGAATAAATAAGTAATTAATAAAAGAAACTAGAAGCGTTAAAAATAGAGAAAATAATATATCCGATTATATTATTTATAATATTTTATTAGTCCGGGAGAGGATAAACGTTAAGGATAATAACTTCGTTTAGAAGGCAAAAATTAAAAATTACGTAGCCTTTACTTTTATATTAAATAATAAATATAAGATAAATAAGAGGAGCCGGTTAATTTATAAAATTTATACGCTTTTATACGTAAAGCCGGTCGTAAATTTTATTAAAGAAAATATAATCTTTATAACTTAATAGGTAAATATATACTTATTTCTACTAATTTTACTAACCCTCTACTAAATTAATCCTTATTTTTTTATCCTCAATTATTAAAATTACCCTTCGATTACAGAAAACGTTATAATTATTTATTAATTTAATAAGCCTTTTAATAAATTTAAATTTATTATAATAAATATTAACCCCTTTTACGGATATAGTTTTAAGGATATTATTAAATTTATTAAATCCTTAAATTAATAATTTAAATATATCTAACTTTTTTAGCGGCATTAGAACGTTAAGATTAGCTTCTTATATTATAAAAGCGGATTAACGGTCTTCTTCGTTAAAAAATATAGTATATTATTCGGGAGTAAAACTAATTTAAATAATAGGTATAAAGTAATTTAAATTATAATTATTAATTAGTATACCGAATTCGTTTCCGACGTATTTATAAATATAGCCAATTATTTTATAGGCTTTAATAATTAATAGCTAAGCGGCTCAGTTTATTATAATAATAAATTTAATAATCTTATAAGTAATAATATAATTAAAAATACTATTATACTCTAACTGAAAATAGTATACCTTCGGGTCTAACTTCCGGAGATCTTTCGGAAGATTGATATAACGGACCGGAATTTAAATCTTTATAAAGGTTAGGACGATTACTTTCTTTACGGAAGTCATTTTGCGCAAAGCGATTTAGTAAGTTTCAACGCTAATATAATTAGGTTCGCTATAAAGCTAAACCTACCTCTCGGATTTAATTTTATAGAAAGTTTGACCTTTTACCTTTATATTATATATAAAGCGAAAATAAATTTCCTCTAAAATAAAATTAAAGGTTACGTTATAATTAATAAGAAAATAGGTACTTAATAGAAGTTTAGGCGCTAGTTCTAAAATTACATTAGCCTACATAAAGAAATACCTATTAATTTATATCCTATAAATTTTACTTCGGATATAGAAATTAAATTCTACTTATTTTATAATTTCTTTATTACCCGAAATTCTATTAATTCGGAAACCCGGAATAAAAAAGAAATAAAGATTCTTAGCGAATTTATAAACGAAAGCTTTATTTATAAAGATATTAGAGGCGCTTAAATTTAAATATACGTCTACTTTAAGGCTATTAGGATCCCGACTAATTAATACCGTAAAATATATAATCTTTCGAGGAATCCTCGTAAGTTTAATAATTAAAGCGGAGTTTACTTCTACGATTTAATTATTTTAAAAAGCAAAATTAATTTCCTCGCTCTTATTAATAAATTCACTATTAGAAATAGGCGGAATATATTATTCTAAGGATTTATCCTATTCGAAGTTGCTAGAATAAACGTTTTCGTTCTCTAATTTTTAAATTATTAAAGCCTAATAGTAATTTGCCTAATTACCGAATTCTTTTTACGAAGTAACGGATTCGGTAGTAATCGGAATAGTATTTTTAATATTTTTAAGGACATTTTCGACGTAAATTACGAAATTAATTATTTTATTAAATTTATCGTCCTCGCTTTCACTAATAACGATATACCCTAATTCTTTCAATTCTTTTACCTTCTTCTTAACGTTAAACGAATCGTTATAAAAATAAAAGTAATTTTTATAATATAAATTACCTTTATTATCGGTCTTCTATTAATAAAAATATTTATAACGACGGCCTCGGCGGTTAGAATTATTTCGACGATTATTATTATTAATTCTATTATTCTAACGGTAACGATTATTAAAGCCTTAATTATAATAACTTTTACTACAATTTCGAAAGGAAAAACGGCTACGTTAATTATTTCTATAGAAGGATAATAATTCTCCCTAATTAACCTTTTCCTCCCCAATATTATAATTAATCTCTTCATTCTCTTCTTTATAGTAAATAAAAAGTTTAAAATAATAATCCTTTAACTTTTTCTACTAAATCTTAGCTTTAATATTTAAACGTCGGAGGTATATTTTTTTAGTATCCTCGGTAATAAATTTATTTATTAATCCTTAAAAATCGGAATAAAAATTAATATATAGCCGGTTAAATTATTAATATATAGTAATATTACCCTATCGACGAAAATAGTAAAATAACTATCCTATAAAAATATAAATAAATATTTCGTAAGCGTTGCGGGCTTTTATAAATTTATTCTTCTATAGCTATTCGGCAGTATCGGCTAGCTTAATACTAAAATAGACGTCTATAAACTATAATAATATATCTAAAAATTTAATATAGGCTTCCCGATCGACGGTAAAGAATTTAGAAGTTTATTATACTATAACTTTATTTTTTAATAAATTTAAAAAGTAAAATAAGAATTTCTAAAATTTATTAAAACTATTTTTAATACCTTATTATATATTAATTTCCTAATTAAAAAAATTTCAATAGTAAAGGATTTTACCGACGTAGAAGACTATATATCCCTAATATTTATTATAGGGAGTATTAAGCTAGAATATACCTATTTCCTATACTTTCTAATTATTATTAATAGAACGGAAATTATTCGGAAGACCCGTACTATAATAACCTAAATTAAAAAATAGTAGACCCGGGGGACTATTTAGCAGGCTTCTTCTAGGGAAATTAAAGCTTTAGAAGGGTAGAAATAGAGGACGTCTACTATTATTAGGATTTCTAAGGCTACTAAGGCTATTAGAATTATCGGGAGTATTAATAATCCTTCGGTAAGTAGGAATATTATTACCACTATTATTATTTATATTAATAATTAGAATAATAGGACTCGAAAAGAAATTAATTAGATAGGTAGGAACGCTGTAATATTTATAAGGAAATATACCCTATTTAAGACCGAAGTACCTAAAATATTTAAATAGCGGTGGAGTAGTTCTATACGTATAAGAATAATTAATATAAATATTAGCGTCGGCCTAAAGTAGAAAACTAGGTGGGAAATTAGAATAAAACTTAGTAAGCGGGAAACTTAGAGGAATTTAAAGTAATATTATTCTTTAAATTAATTTAGGCGACGTAAAAGTACTAAGTATAATAAGCAGAGGAATTATATTAGTAAGGGCCGTTCCGGGGGGAATAATAGTACTATTATAAATAGGGAAAATAGGAGCGCTAGATTTTATATAGCGAATATTAGAATTAGTAGTACTACTAGCTTCGGTTTTAATAATAGCCGGATTAATCGAAGGGCTATTTAAGGTTTTTACTTTAAAATTTATTTTATTAAAAGTATTAAATAATTAACCGGGAATAGTAAAATCGTTAAAAGTATAATCTTTTATAATTAGGTTAGAATTATTTTTCTTTATATTAAATATAGAAATATTAAAATCAATTTTAAATTATATTTTAACTTCCTATAGGAGGACTTTAATAATTAAATAACGGTAATTAGTAATAGATTTCGGTATATGGATTTCGAATATATTTAATATTATTAAGGATAATAATATTTTATAATTACGGCGTCCAAAGGGAAGTAAAGAAATTAAAGTAGTAAATTGAATTCTAATCCTCTCTATTATTTGGTAGTCTTTATTTACGTTCCGAATATAAGAACGGACTTTAAAAATTAATTAAATTATTAATTTATATAGAAAGTTTACTACCCCAAATATAATATTAATAATAGAATAGGAAATTAATATTAACGTTAGCGAAGGTAATAGTAAAACGATTAGTAAGATTAGAAATAATATAAACGAAAGGAGTTTTAATATAGCTAATATATCCCTTTCTAAGGAAATATCGTCGAAAAAACTTTTTTAAATAGTTTTTATAATATTAAAACGATTATAGGTATATATTATATCCGATATACGTAAACCTAATAATTTTCTAATATATATAAGGTTGAAATAAAACTATTCTTCGGTAATAAAGTAGACCGGGCCTATATTAGGAAGGAAATTAATTCTAGACTAAATTCAGTTAATTTCTTTACTCTTATTAACTACTTTTCCTTTACTTTTAAAATCGGTTTCGCTTCTATAGTATTGAACTATAATTAAAGAAGACGGATTATTAATATAATAAATAATTAGGGTAATTAAAGAGGATAATTTAATATAATATAAGGTTAAAGCCGTATCCCTAACCTTTATTCTACTTATCTTTTCTCTTATATTCTAAATTATAAGGGTTTAATTAATTTAATTATTCTTAACGAATTCGTCAAACTTAATAAAGAGGGAGACAAAATACTTCCGAAGGATATTTTAATTAAAGGACTAATATAGAAAACAGAAAGACGGATTACTATTATCGAAAGTCTTATTATTAATAATATAGAGATTACTATCGCCGGGCTTAGGCTAGATTCTTTTATAATAGTCGAAAGCCATTAAATTATAAATATCGACGCTCTTTTATAAAGGATATTCGGAATATTTTTTATAGAATTTATATAAGTTATCGGCTCTCTTACTATTAACTTCAGTCTAAATAGCCGATATTTTAACGATTTAGTAATACGGGATACAATTCCAGGGGGACGAAGAAATAATATATAAACGTTTTATAGGGAAAAGGTAATAATAATAGAAGTAAAGAGTAATTCGATTTTAATACTATAGAAACTATTTACTACGAATTAAAGAGAATTAGGTTCGTAATTACTATTCTACTTACTAATAAAATCGTTAAGAGATAAATTCGTTTTAAAAGAAGAATCCGTTAATAACGGATTTATCAAAGGGATTAATACCGTAGCGGATTCATTATTAAAGTAACGAATTCGTCTTAAAGAACTATAGTTAATCGCAACCTAGAACTTATATCAATAAATAATTTTACTGAATAAATACTTCTGGTTATAAATAATAATTAATTGAATAAGAGAGGAATTCGTTTCTAAAGAGACGAATCCGTCCCAGATTATTATTACTGCCCGGAGCTGTGTCGGTAACTAACTATGCCGGATTCGGCATAGCCAGGCACTAGTATGCTCCGGCCTAGTGCCTCCCGTACCGTAACACTAGATTTAAGTAAGTACGGTCGTATAGGGTAAATAGTTCTCCCGGTAGGTAATTAGAGGTAGGGTCGAAAAATTTTAATATATATATAACTTTTTCGTATAATTTAAATTCCTTCCTTCCTTCCAAAATTTCTTTTCTATTTTATTAACCTTTTACAACCTACCTTATCCTTATAACCTTATAATATTATAATAAATCCCTTTATTACCTAACTTATTATATTTTCTATTTATATTAATAAGTAGCTTATTATTATATAGAATAATATAATAAATTAAGCGCCCCTTAGCGACGATCTTATTAACGGTTTCGCGATTTAAATTATTAATAGCGATCTTAATAATAGCCTACGTACGCTAGCTTAAGATTGCGCTTTAATTCCCCTTACTTTAGAGTTAGACCCGCGCTTCCTAATTCTAATTAATATTACAATATATTTTAACTATTACTACTTGAACGGTTTAAATTATAAGGTAGTTAATTTAGGCGTTAATAATATATATATTATTATACCCGTATTTATTATTAATCGGATTACCGCTATAGACGATTAATATTTGCGTATCTTCTTCTAATATACATTTATTTAATTCGTTATTAATCGCGTTAATAAACTAAATAACTTAGTCGGCCTATATAACCCGGTAAATCGTATCCCTATTAATTTTAAAACGTATAATTTAAACGGTATTTTAATTAGGAATATTAAAGTTATAGAGACGGGTCGCCATTAAATACCTATTATAATAGTCAATTACTTATTTATATTGTACGACGATAAATTTATTTTAATTCTCTATAATACTATTAATTGTACCGGTATCTAAATCGACTTCGACTAATCGATTTCGTAAATTTTTAATAGTAATTTTAATTACTTTATTACTATTATATTATTAATACTTTTACCCACTTTATTTATCCCTAGCGGTAGTTATAGTAATTGGTAGGACTAAATCGCCAACCCCGTCGATAATAATAATATACGAATATAGCCTAATTCTACCGATAAAGAAGGTTTCGACTTAATTCCATTAATTTTATTCCTAATCAATAATATTATATTCTATTATAATTAAATAGTAAAGGTTAGGTTTACCTCCGGCGTTATTTATTAATACTTTATTAACGCTAATTTTAATATTAAATTTATTAATCCTATTGGCTATATTATTACCTTCGAAGGCTATAATTTCTTAGATTAATAAGAATAACGCCTACTAAACTTCTTAATTAATAGAGTACTAGGAAATTTACGCCCTACTCCCGTTAATACCTAACCGGTCTTATTCGAAATTATTAATATTAAACCGATTTTTACTAAGCGAGCCTATAAGCTTACAACTTATATAATAGAAGTTCGTATTAATGCTAGCGTTATTAAGGATAATTCTACCGTTAAAAGTAAAGTTTACCCTAAGTTTAAGGAGGCAATTAAATCCTTCGATAAAAATTGCGTTAAATTTAGTATTAAAATTAATTAATAAATATAGGACTTGCGTACGAGTATTTAAAAGGTTATTTAAAAATATGCGGAAGAAGATAATAAATATTATTACAATTACTTTAAAAGTAATTATACCTTCTTATAATATTAGTTTATCCATAATATTAAAGCTAAATTCGATAAAATATTAGAATTATATAATAAAAATAATAATATTTATATTTATAGTATTCCGACGTAAGTAAATCTATTAGTTTTATAATATTTTAATTACGTTAATAGTCTTCCCGAATAAATTAGCGGCTCGCTAGCCTACTTAAATTACTTTTATTATATTTAAATCGGCCTAATTACGTTAATTATATTAGAATTTCCGGTACGTAAGGTTATTCGCGAAATTACCGTCGTAATTAATACTTCTAGCGCTTAACCTACTTATATTATCAACCTTAATATTATTCTTATTACGGTCGCGGCTATTCTTAAATAATAAATTCGTTAATTTAACAATACTAATAATTATTAGGCCGCTATTATAAACGGTCTTTATAACGAATTAAATTAAATTCGAAAGGAATTTAACGAATTACGTAAGGTTCGTCCTCGCCGTACTCCACTGCCCGGTAGTACGGTTTATAATATTTAATATAATACTATATCGACCTTCTCTTTAATTTATATTATTCGGTTTAGCGGTATATTTCCCCGTAATTCCTATAATATAACGCTATTTATTAATAGATTTAACGCCCTATCAGCTTATTTTACCCTTCGCTATTATATTTTATTAAATTATTATTCTTTATATTGCCCTAGTCTTTATAATAATTAGGTCGAGGATAAGTCGCCGCTTAGTCGTAAATATATTCGTTAGGAGCCTCCTATATTTAAGGAGAACGATATAGACGTAGAGAAGGATAATTTTAATATTCGCTTATAGCGTCGCTATTACTACTAATAATCTTCTTAATTATAATTATCTACTTTAGTTGCTTATTATTACTTAGTTCTCGTATTGGAATATTTTAATTATCGGAAATAGTTTCGGTAATTAAGGTTCATATAGGGTATAGAAAGGAATATATAATAATAATAAGGAAAGCGGTGGTTTTTATTTTTATATTTATATTTAATAATAATTTTAGTAGATAATAAGTAATCTTCTCCTTTTATCGAAGGGGAAATATTATAGGATATTCTAGGCAAATATTTAAATACCCTACTTTATTTTGGTATACGCTCTATTAAGTATGGGACTACTTTATCGAATAGTCTATATTATATAAGAGTACCTATCTTATTAATTTTCGTTAAAGTTAATTGGATTATTAATTTATATTATATTAACCTAACGTTTATTTTGCTTATACTCTATAAAGTCGTATACGAAGTCCTAGGTTGAGGCTTTCGATAATATTTATTTTAAGCTTCCTTTAATAAGACTGTCGTTAACCGTTATATATTATTACTCTATCTAGCAATATTGTCAGCATTACTTGTAAAGCATTTCTTCGCGTAATAATTCTATTATACGGTTCGCTAACCCCTTTACTTAATTCGGCGGCCGGAAAGACGATACTATTATAGATTAAATTTATCCGGACGCGGTATTAATACCCGAAATTGAGAGCCTTATAATTAACCTATAAAGAAGCGCCCTAAAGATACTTACTAAATCCCCCTTTTATTAATAATTATACGTAGAAACGGCGGACGATTTATTTATTTATTTTAAGTATATTAAGTCGGAGGACGTAAATACCCTAATAAATCTCTAAGCGGTATTCTAAAACGCCCGTAGGAAATTTAAGAACCTTTAAGGCTATATTATTCCGGAACCCGTCCCGGATTTAAGTTTCGTAATACTTTTTAAACCCTTTACCCTATTACTAGTAAAGCCTATATTACCGGTAGTACCGTTTAATCGAAGGATATTAAAAGTACTATAAACGTTTTTAAGGAAGCTCCGAATCCCGGTTAATTTAAACTATGTTCGTAACGTTCGATATACTACTAACTCCGACCGGTCGTATAATATTTTTAATACCGTATTCTTTCGGAAGGTTAAGGATAGAGGGGAAATCCCGTCGAAAGAAGAGGTAGAAATTAATATTATAAATAAAATTAAATTAAATAGTCCTATAACGGTTTCGGACTTACGGAATTACTATTTTAAACGTTTCTACCTTAGAATAAAATTCCCTATATTTTTAATTATGCCGATACAATTGGTAGAGGAAATACGAAGGAGAATAATTACTATCGACGAAATTTAGAGCGACGAAATGAACGATAACGAGCTTATTATATTATTCAAGTTAATATCCTAATATATTGAAAATAATAAAATTATCCGTTATTTCGATATAATCGACCGCTTTATTGACGATTAAATTTTTTATAAGGTATGCGATAAGGATCCCGATATTATATAGAAGGAGATTCGAACGCGGGGTATTTATAAGGAGGCTTTTAATAATATTCTAAGCGATTTAGTCTATTTATTAAGTAAGGCTAATCGTAAAATAACGCGTTTAGATACGTAGGCGCTCTATTTCGTTAATTAAGTATATAAATTATTATTAAAAAACGAATGGCTATATTATAATTTTATTAGAATTAGCTTCGAAAGTAAGAAATATATTGTAAAGTACGTAACTTTACTGGAATTCGACTATTAATTTAAAAAATTAGAAAAATAGAATCGAATTTTTACTTAAACGATTATATCCTTTATAAATATATTTCCTTAGCCTTAACCCGTTAGAAGGAATAGTTAATTAATAAATAAATATATTATTATTTTCGATAATGCTTTTATTCGATAAAGAATAGAGAGTTAGGATTAAGACCCCCCGTTTCCTATAATCGAACCGACGGTTCCTATTCCCGTTACTATTATAAATTAAATAAAATATATTAATGTTAGCGGTAACCTAAACGATCTAAATAACGAACCTATAAATAATAAAGGAGATAATCTTAGACCTCCGCGACCCTTGCTACTACTTCCTAGTAATTAATTACCCCGGGGGTATACGTCCGTCGGACTATTAAAAATTAAAAAAAGAGGGGAAAAGAGAATAGCGAAGGTCCTAAATATAAATAAGTTTAATAACGACCTATAGACCGACCGGGTATTATTTAACGTATAAATATTATAAATAAAGAATAAATTATAGGTAAATATAGATTACTTTAATAATAAGGGCGCTAGAATCGGTAAAATTCTATTAAAATTAAGCGGAATTATTATTAAAAATATATTATTATACTTTAACGGTAATTACCTTAAAGCTATTTCGACGGTAAACGATTTACTAAAGTATTTATAGAACGATTACTATAATTATAATGCGTAGGAAAAAACGATAAGAAATTTTGAAAAATTAAAAATAAAATTATTGAATTACTTCTAAGATTTCAAATTTAAATTTGTACGCTTAATTATATCACAGGGCTAGATCATATGTCAGATTATATGCCCTATACCTTGCGTACTATTAGCCAATACGCTGTAGCGTTCGTACTATAGCACTAGGCTAGCCCGGGCATTAAGGCTCTATTACGACCCACTCTAGTAGGTTATATACTAAGCCCTATATTAACCCTAGCTAGCGTATACTCTTCTTACTTCCTTCGTATAATAATATATATCGTACCTCATACTTAACGGTGCTTTTACCCCGTAATAGTTTATTATACCTTCTTATTATACTGCGCGCACACAAATATTAAATTAAGAATACCCTACAATAGGTTTGCTAATAATTAAGCGATTAATTCCGACGTTCAACCCTTATAGAATTGAAGAAATATAATCCGAACCTAAAAATACTAATATAAACGGTTTTATTAACTATCGTAACTACCGCTCAAATTTAATATTGACCGCGCCCAATCTCAACGGCTATAATTATTTTAATTACCCCAAAGACAATAACGATATTAAGCCGGTTGTTATTAATAATAAATACGCCGACGAGACCGAATCTCTAATATTTAATATCTATACCCCCAGCCTCCTAAACGAAGCACCCTCTATTATCGATCAAAAGTCAACTTTCAACTATAATATAACTAACAATTACCCTATCCTTATACCCGAATAAAGCTTACAAATATTCTAACCCCCTTTCTATTACCTACTAGGTTATAATTTTTATAACCCTGGCTTTATACCCTAAAGAACGAATATTCTACCCTACGCCTAACCCGACAAAATAATTACTAATAACGAAATAGCGCTATTTATTTTACATATTATTCATAATAATAACTAAAAACGTAAAGTCTTTTAAGTATACCTATATAATATACTTTAAACTAATAGCCCTATTAATACGTACCCTATCGTCTACCGGTAATATACTTCAAATATAATATAACTCCTAACGTTTAAGGCCATTATTAACGCTATAGCGGAAGTATTTAATAATATTAAACACAACCACAATCAAAACATACTTAGGAAGGAGGCCGACGAATAAATCTATATCTAAGCCCAAAAAGGTCTCTAAAATAATATTATCTATTAGCGAAACGAAATAAAAGGATAATTTAACGAATTTAAGAAATAAGAAGCCCTCTATACTAACTATAATATCGAATTAATAAAGGCGCTCAATAATAACGCCATTTTCAAAGCCCAAGTCAAATCCCTATAAAATAAAGTTATCAACCTTAAAATAACTAATAATAGCCTTAACGTTATAATCAAAGACATAAATGCCGGTTCCGGCTCAAACTCTAACGGCTCGGGCGGCCCCGGCTCTAATAGCTCCGGTTCTAATAGCTCCGGTTCTAGTAGCTCCGGCAACTTCGGCTCCGGCTCGAATAACGCAGCCCTAGAGCCCTCTAACGGTATATAACATCATATATCTAAGAACCCTACCATCTTCAATATATTAAAGCAAAGCGCTAAAGAGTATAATACTGTTTATACAACTTAACGTACTAAAATTCGCTTATATTAAGCGTATAATAAGTAATACTTCCCTATTAAGTATAATAAACTTATATATATCTTCGTTTACTTAAATAAAATCCCTATATCGATTATCGAACCCGATATATAACCTATCTTCGCTAACGAATACCTAAATTTCTAAAAATAAAAGAAGGCCGAAGACCTAATTAAATACTTCAATATACGTTACAATACTATAAATATAAAGGTAAAAGTAGACCGAATATTATAAAAACTTATTATAAAATCTTTTTTCTAAAACTTCGCTAATAAATTCGTTCTTAACGCCAACCGTTATAATATAAGTAACGCTATATACGTATTCCTACTACGCTAAAAGGTTATAGACTAATTTAAAGTATCGATCACCTATTAAATAAACGTCCTAATAAATAATAATTTCTAAAGATAGTTTATACTCTTCAACAAGCTAGCTCGTAGGTAGGAAAAGGAGGCCTTCAATAAAAAACTCTCTAACCCAATTACTTTTAATAATAATAATAAGGGCGGCGGTTCAACTTCCGCACCTAAAACTATCTCCTAAAACGGTAATACTATAGACCTAAATTAATTTAAAATTATTATATATCGTTTAATCCCGTCGACTTTATAAAAAAAGCGTACCGATACTAATAAATACTAGAAATATAATAAGGTTAATTATAAATAAAAGAAATATTAGAACTTTATAAATATTAGTAATAGGAAGGGTAATATTAATAGTATTAGAATTAACCGTCCCCCTAAACGTAAAAACGGTACTAAAAAACTAAGCTAAAGCGACTATAATAATAAAAGTAATAATATTAATACCGCTAACGTAGAGGCCGTTACCAATAAGAAATTTAACGAATCGGGAAATATAGAGCCTTCGATTTAAATCGCAAATAAAGGCTAACGCTTAAGAAAGATAGGGAAGGAAAGGAAGGTTTAGAAGCGGAGGGACACCTAAATAAATATAATAAAGACATTCTAAAAGGGGAATTATACTAGGACCAAAAAGAATCTCTAAAATTATTATTTATTGATTCAATAATAATTAAATTAGAGAAATCCATCCTCCTTTCAAATTACCTTCATTATAATAAATATAAAATATATTGCTTAACATTAATTAATAATAATTATACGGGTAAAAGTTTTATTAATACAACCTTTATTAAAAAGAATAAAATACTAATAGTGAAATTAGACTGGCCAAAGCTATTAAAGCTAATAGACAGCAACATTAATACCTATATTACCAACTTCGTTAAAGTTAATATACGAATCGGTATATATAATAAAGATATTGAATTATTTGTATTTACCCTCTTACTAAACAATCTAATCATTCTAAGCCTCCCCTAATTATAGTAGCACAACCCGTTTACGGATTAAAAAAAAGGCGAATTCAAATTCAACTATAAATACTAAAGCACCTATCTCCCTACTAGCACGCCAAACTTCTAGACATAGGCTCCCAAAGTCCTAAAGGAAGCCGTTATTAAGTCTATAAAAGAAGAGGGAATTATTAAGGTAAGTATAGAAGAGAAAGCCACCGAAGCGGGGGAAGAGTAAAAGAAAGCTATTAAGGCGGAAGCGGAGGAATTAAAAGAAACCGCCGAAGCGGGTACAAAGGAGAAAGCCGTTAAAGCGGGGGAAGAATAGGAGAAAGCTATTAAAGCGGAAGCGGAGGAATACCCCGAACGTCCCCTATTATAGACTCGTAAGGCTATCCAATACCGGAAGACTAGGCTGAAGGAGAAGATCGCCAAAGAGTTTTACGAGAAGGCGGACAGGCCGATAGCTACCGAATAGCAGATTAAAGCAAAGATACTACACTAGTATTACAAATATTAGAGGGTAACTAACCTAATAAATGCTAAAGTTATTCCCCAATACCGGTCTTACGACCATAAAATCGAGGTTATCCTAAGCGCTAAACTACTATACTCTCGGTTAAAACCCTTCTTACTAATAGAACTAAGCGTCATTAAGAAATAGCTGGACAACAACCTAAAGTAGAACTTTATTAGGCCGTCCTAATTATTAGTATTATTACTAATTATATTAGTAAAGAAGTTAGGCGGCGGAGTCCGTATTTACGTAAATTATAGGGGCATTAATAATACTACCCTAAAAATACACTACCCGCTACTGTTTATCAAAGAGATTCTAAATGCTATTTACAAGGCTAAAATCTTTATTAAGCTCAATATTATTACTACTTTCAACCGGATCCGTATATATAAGGGCTATAAATAGCTTACAATATTTATAATACAATTCGGGCTCTACGAATCGCTAATATACCCATTCGGTTTATAAAACGCGCTAATAACCTTCCAACATTTTATTAATAATATTCTTTATAACGCGTTAAATAAATTCGCTACTATTTACTTTAATAATATCCTAATCTATTCGAACGACGAAGAGGAATATATTAAATATATCTCTAATATCCTAAAACGCCTAGAAAAGGCGGGCTTATAAATTAATATCGACAAATACGAATTCTATATAATAAAGACCAAATATTTAAACTTAATTATTACGCCGGGAAGTATCGAAATAAATATAAATAAAGTCAAGGCTATAATAGCTTAGAAAGCGCTAAAATCAAAGAAAATACTATAATTATTCCTAAGCTTCACTAACTTCTACTACCAATTCATTAAAAACTTCTCAAATATAGCCAAACCGTTCTATAAACTTACTAAGAAAACGAATAATTAATAATAAGGCATCGAATACCAAAAAGCCTTTAACGACCTTAAAATAGTATTTACAATAGTACTAATTTTAAAAATCTTTAACTAAAATAGAAAGATAGTCATTAAAATTAATACCTCCAATTAAACATCCGGAAGTACCCTATTATAATAGGGTAATAATAACGTTCTCTATTCTATAGCCTACTTCTTAACCAAATATATCGCGGCGGAATATAATTATAATATCTATAATAAAGAATTATTAACCATCGTAAAGGCGTTAAAAGAATAGAGTCTAGAATTAGAAAGAGTATAGGAGGAGGTAAAGATTATTATAAACTATAAAAACTTTAAAACGTTTACAACTACTAAATAATTTATACTATAGTATATATACTAATTAGAATTCCTTAGCCGTTTCAACTTCCGGATTACATATAAATAAAGCACGGTAAATATCCGCCCGGACGCTTTAAGTAAGAAGCCTAAAGATAAACTATAAAATAATAATAATAAACGCTTACAAGTTAAAAAGAGACCTCTAATCGACCTAGACCGCTTTAATCCAACCTTCTTTAAGGAAAATAACGAACAAATAGAGTAAATAGATATTACCTACCTACATTTAGGTAGGATAGAGGAAATCTACTATATAAACTACACTTTAAACCTCTATAACCAGGACTTAGAATTCAATAACTTTAAACTCTACGAATTCAATATTATAAAATCTACAAACAATCTTATTAATAATAATTACGCTAAATCCAACTTAATATAAAAAATAATCTCTTACTTCTAAAAAGATAGCTAACGGAAATAGACCCTAAAGGTCGTAAAGAAATTTAAAATCACATTCGCCGAATATTCAATACGATTAAATAGAATCTATTAGAAAAAAAACGCCGAAGAGCGAATATTTATTAATCCTAATAATAAAAATACTTAGCTATAACTTATTTACAAAATATATACGGTTAAATTAAATAGTTACTCCGGCCGAAAATATATATACAAAATATTTAACCGGTTCTATTACTAACTAAATATATACTAATCCGTTAAAGAATTCTACAAAGCGTATCTAATATATATAAAGACGAAGTCCTTATAATACTTATTAACGGGGTTCTTAAAGCCTTTCCCTATACTATTCAAATTATAGTCCGAAATTTCAATCGACTATATTACCCCTATAATACCCTACATTAAACGGGGAAGAACTTACTACTATATTATAATTATTATCGACCGCTTAACTAAAATAAAGTACTATATTCCTATAAAGACCCTAAAAATAGACGAACTAATTAAAAAGTTTATTAAACGAATCTATAATATTTACAACTTACTAAATAGTATCGTCTCCAATAGAAGATCACAATTCATCTCAACATTCTAAAAAATACTATACAAACGCCTAGGAATTATAATAAAGCTCTCGTCGGCCTTCTATTCCCAAATTAACAATTAGACCGAAAGGATTAACACAAAAATAAAATAATATTTGAAATTCTACATTAATTAAGCGTAGGATAATTAGGCAAATTAATTACCTTTAGCCGAATTTGCTTATAATAATACTATTTCAAAAATAATTAACATTAGCCCTTTCTATACTAATTATAACTTTTACCCTTATATAGGTACAAAGCCGGCTAAATTATACCCGCCTAACCTTTCGGATATATAGAAAAAGAAATTCTTCAAAGCCTTAAAAGTAACTAACCGATTCTAAACTATCCTAAACGGCGTAATAGCGCTCTCTAAATAAATATAAGACCGTTATAAGGCGAATACTAATAAATACCGTAATAACGCCCCCAAATACTATATTAGTAATAGAATTTTACTTAATACTAAAAACCTAACTATAAGAAGGCCGCAAACCAAATTAATACCCAAATTCGAAGGCCTATTCGACGTCCTTAAATACAATTTTCACCGTATTAAATTCAAACTCCCTAAGAATATAAAGGTTAACCTAATATTCTATATCTCTATAATTAAACTCTAGGATACAATAAGGCTCCTAAACTAATAAAATATTAAATAGGATATTATAACTAATAAAGGTCGAATTATAACGAAGACCGATAACTATAACGATAACGAATAATAAGAATAGAAATTCGAAAATATTATTAATTATAATAAAATAAATAACGGCCGCTAAATATATTATATTAAATAGAAAGATATTAATAAACCTAGCTAATAACCAATTAAAAATTTAAAGGGTTATAATAATATAATTTAAAAATTCTATAACGCTAACCCCGATATACTACTACTACTAATTTAAATAAAGAGAAGACAAAGTAAAAGAAGACTAAAGAAGAAAATATCATTCGAAATATTATATTTAATAATTACCCCTAACTTAAAATTAATACTACTATCGACTTTAATAATTATATTACCGCCCGTCACCCCCAACTTAGAATTATACTAACCTCTACAACGGAGCGCTAGAATTATATAATAAAAAGGATAAAACTAATAAAATTAATAAACAAATTCAATAAAAAAGAGGAGTTCAACCCATCTTAACCGTATACCTTAATTAATACCTCTAATATACTCTTTTTTAAAATAATTATCGTAAATACGAAAGATAATACATCTTATTATAAATTTACGTTTCCTATTCCCCCGGCAACGGACAAAATCCTACGAACGGACAAATTAGAAAATTAGAATTAATATAATCTTTAAAATTAGAAAATTAAAATTAATATAAAAACGTAATTATAAATAGGAATCGAATAGAAGGTTTCTACACTATCTATACTAATAGCGGCTATATATATTTATATAAACCGCTATATTATAAGCGTCCCTATAGTACCCCCGAAGGGGCTAATAATAATAAGGGTAATAGAAGGAGGTTATATACTACGATTAGAACGTTCTAGAGCGTTATTTAGGATTATTTAGTATAATAATATAAATAGAAGAAAGTTTTGAAAAAAGGGGTATATTTAATAATATTTTAGTTAGTAGTTAATTCTAAAGTAAGAGTCTTAGCGCCGAGTAACTTACTGTCTTAATATAAATACTAAAAATTTTTATCGCAATTTAATTAAGTACATCTACGGGAAGACCGGGAGGACCCACTTTAAACAAAACAATATATTTAAATAGCGATTTCTATAGCCGGGAACTTTTTTTAAAGGGAAGTAATATTATAGGGCTAAATCACATATTAAATCACATACCCTATACTTTGCGTGCTATTGGCTAATACGCTATAGCGCTCGTACTATAGTATTGGGCTAGCCCGGGTATTAAAGCTCTATTACGACCTATTCTAGTAAGTCATATACCAAGCCCTATATCAGCCCTAACTAGCGTATACTCTTCTTACTTCCTTCGTACAATAATATATATCGTACCTCATACCTAACGGTGCCCTTGCCCTATAATAAGTTAGCTAATACTATATTCCGCGTAACTTCTAGAAGAATAATATAAAGCGTAAAGTATTTAAAGAGCTTCGGGTATTTACGGAAATTATATATTTAAAAAGCGAAACTACTTTCGAAGATTATTTACGTTCATTTTAAATATTAGACTTTAATATTAAAAGAGAGGAATAAAAGTTAAAAAATCGGAAACCGTACAATTATACCCCCTTTCGAAATCCGGTAAAGGTATTTATCCTAATTCTAAAGTACTAATAACCTAACTTTAACGAAATAAAAAAATTAGCCGCTAAAAACCATTACTTTAATTACTATAAGGTTGGATACTAATTTATTATTTGCCCGGAGAAAGCGAAGGTTTTTATATCTAATATCGAAGCCGAATTAAATACTATTACTAATATAATCCGGGGAATATAGGAATAAATTTCTATAGTACCGCCCGATAAATTTAAAATATAAGAAACGGAGTCGGCGGATTAAGAATTGGAAAACCGGAGCTTTAATTCTAAAATAATAGATTTAAATTCGGATTCGGATTTAAAAAATTAAGGACCTAAGGAATAGTCTCTACCCTAGGGGAAATATCGATTAGTAATATAAGGGGGAAAAATAGTAAGGAAATATATTAATTAAGTAAAACTTATTTAAACTTCGATTTAAAGAAGTACTTAGGGGGCGGTAAAATATTTTTTATTAAATATATTATAATTAATAATAGACTATTTATTACTATGTACCGTATATTCGTCGATATTAGAATAAATATATATATCTTCGTAAATAAGCGCTTTATAATTAAGTTAAAGAAATTATAATTAAATAAATATAGTGATTTCGAGCCTAAATATGTTATATCGTATAAAAAGATATAATTTAATATTATTACTAAAGTTATAAAGGGATATTTACGGGTTTAAAGGTTCCAATACAATAAATAATAAATAATAGTACTACCGAAAATAAGAAAGGATATAATCTTGGGAAAGATATAGTTAGTAGAAAACAATATACTCCTTAATTGTAGGACGGGAAAATTTATCTTTCCGGAGAAGGTAATCCTAGTATTAAAGGAAATAAGGGATATCGAAATTAGTAAGCTAGGAAAAAAGATAGATAGTTTAATTTATTAAAAAAATGTAAATTATTGCGCGAAGGCTATAAAGGAAGAGGATAAACAAAGAAGAGACGGAGTTACTATAAAGGTATAGGTAAATAAATTAAAGAAGTTCGAAGAGGCTATAAAAGATTTTACGAAGATTCTTAAAACGATAATAGAAGAAGAATATTTAAATTAGCGACCTATCGAAATACTTTAAACTAAATTACGATATTCGTTATCCGGATTAATATAAATTAGGGCGATTAATACTATAGAAAGGGAAATTTACAAACGAATAGAAGAATTTAAATTAATTATTACCGAAAAGAGATTTAAAGTTTCCGAATTAAAACCCTTTCCTTTATCGGACGAAAGAAGACTATTTCGGTTAGAGAAATAATAGGTATAGATTAAAATTAAATTAATCGATTTGGTTGTAGTTAATATAAATATATTTTAATATTATATTAAGAAGTATAAGGTTAAACCGGAAGTTACGAATTTGTACGAAATTAATAGTATTATCGAATCCCTTCGTTCTAGACTTAGGCTAATATAGTAAAATACCGAAGAGGACTGGGCTAAGGTATTAGCTAAAGTTCTTAAGGATTATTATGCGTTAGAAGAGTTAGAGGTCTTTAATAAAGTAAAATCCGATACTCTACCCTACTATAAATTAGCGATAAATTATAAAATTAAATTAGAAGACGGGTATAGGTTAGAAAAGTTGGGAATTAATCCGTTATATTGGATAACCTTTTGTAAATTGGAAGAATATTGAAAATATATAATAAAGAACTTTAAAAAGGGGTTTATTAAAGTTAGTTCGGCTCCTTAGGTAACGTTTATACTATTTATAACGAAATTGAATAGGGGTTTGCAATTCTATATTGATTACCGGAAATTAAACGCTATTTTAAAGAAAGACTATTACCCCCTCCCCTTTATCGAAGAAATGCTAATACGGATTAGTGAATTTAAAATCTTTATTAAAATCGATATACGTTAGGCGTTTTATTAAATTAGAATAACGTTAGGATAGGAGGATTTAATAATTTTCTAGATAAGCTTCGGAATATATTAATATAAAGTATTACCGTTCGGTCTATATAGCGGGCTTTCCTTATTTTAAAGGCTAATAAACGATACTTTAATAGGGTATTAGAATTTTTGTAGCGCTTATATTGACGATATCCTAATTTTCTCTAAGAATCTAATTAATTATAAACGATATATAAAGACGGTATTGAATCGTCTTCGAATTGCTGGCTTATAAGCCGATATCGATAAGTACGAATTCTATATTATAAAAACGAAGTTTTTAAGGTTTATTATAAATACTAATAGGATATTAATTGACTCCGAAAAATTAATAATAGTAAAGGATTAGGCTACGTTAAAGAACTTAAAGGGGGTATAAGCTTTCTTAGGATTCTATAACTTCTATTGGAAATTCGTACGAAATTTCGGTCGTATAGTAAGGCCGTTAACGCTCTTAATAAGAAAAGATAAAGCGTTTGTATAGTTTAATAAATACGAAAAATTATTTAATAAATTAAAAGAGGTATTATTAAAAGTACTAATACTAATATATTATAAGTACGGTCGAAAAATAAAATTAAAAATTAATACTTTTAATAGAATTTGTATAGGGGTATTATTATAGAAGATATTAAAAAATAAAGAAGGAGCGGAGGAAAAATAGTATCTTATTACCTTTTATTCAAAAATTATAGTACCGGCAAAGTTCAACTACCCGATATATAATAAGGAGTTCTTAGCGGTTATAAAAGTTATTAAAATTTAGCGCCTAGAGTTTAAAGGTACTAATAAACTATTTATTATAATTATTAATTATTAAGTATTAAAATACTTTTTTATAAAGAAACTATTAAATTTACGATAAGCCGGTTAGTCCGAATTACTATCTGAATATAATTTTACTATAATTTACCGCCCGGGGAAAAATAATATAATTATTAATGCTCTATTACGCAAATTAAAGGAATTAAAAACGGTACTAGATAAAAGAGACGCTTAACGAACCCTAAGGGTATTAAAACCGGACTAAATAAGAGGAGGTTTTATATATGTAGGCGATAAGGTAGAAATATTGTACGTAGAAATATAAATTTTATTCGCCGATTAACGATACTTTTCCTTTAACTTAGTATAAAGAGAAGAGTAATTATTAGAGGCACTAAGCCCGGTCGAATAATAATTATTAGTAGAAAGATTATTAAGAATTAATAGAGATAACCCCTCCTTAAGTATATATAGGGAGAAGGCCGGTTTCGAAAACCCGTATTTAAATATAAGGTAGGGATTAGTATTATATAACGAAAAATTTATTATGTTAGAAACCGGTTATTTAAGGACGGAAATTATCCGGGAATATTATAATACTTTACTTATTAAATACTTGGGGAGAAATAAAATAAGAAGAATTGTAAGTACGAAATATTAATAGCTTAAGTAGTCGGTTAATATTAACCGCTTCGTTAATAATTACTAAATATACTATTTATCGAAAGTATTAAGAAATAAAACCCTTAATTTATTAAAAATTATTCCGGTATTACCCGATTATTAAATATAGTAAGCGGTAGTAATCGATTTTAAGATAATATTAAAAGATAAGAAGGGTTTTAATAACGTATTAGTAATAATAGACTATTATTTTAAATTTTTATAGTATATCCCTTGTAAGGGCACAGTATGGGTGAGTCGAAGGCAAAGCTAAGATTCCATCTATGACAGAAGATTTTAGGTGAGGAGAAGAAAAGGAAGAGAACTAGATATATACGTTGCGAACCCGAATAAATACCCTGGTGCGTAAGCGACAGCGGGACCTATATACGGGTCGCTAATAACCAATCCCTTTATTCGTATCGCCCTTCACCTATATAATAAATAAGAGTAAACACTTTTAATGGGCTTAGTGCTCGTTTAGGCTAGCCTTAGCGCGAACTTTCTATATTATTCGTTCCTCTAACCTTTATAGTACCTTATAGTATTTTACGATACTAGTCCCCCTATAGGGGTATAGCGGGTATAATAGTATAGCCGGACCGGCGCCGTTATATTACCCCCCCCTATATAGAAGATTCGTCCGCGAGTTTTACTAAATTAAATTAGAGGTTCTATAATAGACGTAATAATCCTCTAATAGTCTTATTTATATAAAATCCTTCGTGAACGTTTTAGTCCTAGTGATTCTAGTAGTTCGTTATCTTTATGCTCCTTCTAATCCTTGTTTAACTAGTTTATTAGACGTTTGGGCGGGCTTAGGGCTTCTAGGTTAGCCTTGTAGAATTCCTAAAGAAGTTTTAGGGCGTATTTAAAATTAGAGGCCGGCTAGTACTCTAGGTCGGGGTCCTAGCCTTTCTAGTCCGTATTATAGAAGAGTTTGCTATTAATTACTTTAGAGGTATTAATTTTTTCAATTTCCTATTTGGGATTTTCGTTATTACTAATAATAGGGTTAGGGCACTTAGCCGATTGATTGGGTAGTAGGTTATTATTGTATTTTTTTAAGCGGTTAATATAGAAGAGATTTAAATCCTTCTAATTATTTGGGAGTTTTAAATGGTAGGAGTATTTTACTTTTTCGATAATTTTATAATAGTTACGGGTATTGGGAAAGTCGAGTTTATCGTTAGGACGAATTATTATTAATTATAGTTATTTAATAATAATAATTCGGTTTCCAATATCGAAATCCGGGTCCTTACGCTTTTTATTAGCCTAATAAATTTACTCCTCCTATACTTTTATAATTATTTCCTTGGCGAATTCCGTATATTTGTGAATACGTTGAGCGTAATTTTGAGTTTACTCCCTAGTTAATTACTCGGTTTTAAGGATAGAAGGGTCCTAAATTCGGGCCTCCTAATCAAAGGGTATATATATTAGGTAATTGAATATAACCTCGTAAGGGGAGAGGCCTATATTATTTTGGGGAAGGTTATTCTATACGGCGTTAAATATTAGGATTGTTTCTAATTAATCGTCTTAATAATAGTTAACGAAGGGACGAAGTTACTAATCGAAGTATACGTTTATAATTTCCGTTTACCCTACTATTTAGTTATAGCCTGCGGTAGTTAGCTTCTATTTCGTACCGGTTAATTTAAATATTTTATTAGTAAAAACCAATATAAATTAAGGACTACAGTCGGAAATAACCTCCTCTAATATACTATAAACCCTATAAAATCCTTCGTAATATATTCGGGTAGCGTCTTAAGCGGTTGTTCATTCGGTACAAAGTATAACCTATAACGATTTTATTAAGCGGTCTACTATTATAAAAGCGTTATTATAATTGTATTTATCCTTAGGCATCTTTTTAAAATCGATTATAATTAAAGTCTATTTCTTAGCGGGCGGCGGGATAGGGTATAGTTTACTAGGGGTTTTATTTCTAAGTATTTTACTAGCTTTATAAATTATATAGTTCTTAATAAAATAATTAATATTTCCCGCTATATTGGACTATTAATATTATTCGATTAAAATTGCTCGCGTTTTATTCCGGCCGGGGTAGGCTATTATTAGGGTAGAATAAATTTTATTAATAATATAGGTTCGAAGGTTATCCTTATCGGGAATAGCGAGGCGACTTTAATATATTAATAGCCTATTAGCTATTATTGTAAACTTAGGGTTGGAGCCGTAAGCGCATACGCGGTACTCTTTTAGGGACTCCTCCTTATAATTAGCTTTTATAATTGCGTTAACTAATTCGTAGCTTTTAAGTTCGATTAAGCACAATTCTAGATTATTAATATCTAATATAAGGATTGGTACCGACTCCTCTAAAAAGCCGTTCAATATAGCAATAGAGGTTAAGGCGATAACCTTAGCTCTATCGCTCTCGTTTACTAACGGTTTGAATATTTGGAGGGTGCGGTAAGCTTCCTTCTTATCTTTTTGGGTTTTAAGGTCCTTTAATTTGTATAATAAAGTATTAGCGGTTGCGTTTTTAGTATTAGGACGGTAAGTAATTTCGAAATAATATTAAAATAAGAATTTTATTTATCCGGCTTATTGTAGGTTGAGTAGTCGCTTCGTACCGAAGTATTTTAGGGCTTGGTAGTCTATAATAATTGTAAAGGGCTTCGATTGTTTTAATCCTACTAATTCGGGGCACTAGGTTTGAAGAGCTCTAATAATAGCGAGTAGTTCTTTATTATAGATTAGGTAATTATATTCGGCCTATTATATAGTCTTTAAGAAATAAGTAATAGGGTGCTACTCCTTTATATCCTCCTAATATTAAGAGAGGACTCTAGCGAGGACTCTATCGTTAGTATTTATTTCGACTCGTATTTCTATATTGTAACTAAAATACTTTAATAAGGGGGCATCTATTAATAATTGTTTTAATCCGTCGAAGGCCGCTTAGTATTTATTAATCTATACGAATACTTCGCCTTTTTTAATTAAGTTGGTAAGGGGACGGGCTATTCGGCCGTAGTTTTTAATAAACTTCCGGTAGAAATTATAAAACCTTAAGAAAGATTATACTCTTCGTAGGTTAGAAGGTATAGCTTACTCTTTAATAACCTTTACCTTCTTTAAGTCGACGGAAATATTGTCGCGTCCTATAATAAAGCTTAAGAATTTCGTTTTTGTAATTTAGAATTCGTACTTCTTTAAATTTATTTATAGTTTAACGTCCTTCAACTTCGCCAATACTTTATAGATATAATCCTTATACTCTTCGAGGGTATTAGAATAAATAAAGATATCGTCGATATACGCGGTATAGAAGTTTCTTAAGTAGAGCCCTAGAAGCGAATTAATAAAAGTTTAGAAATTAGTTGGGCCGTTAATTAAACCGAACGGTAATACCTT
This sequence comes from Neurospora sp. CHS-2018b, assembly GCA_009806015.1. Taxonomy (NCBI): domain Eukaryota; kingdom Fungi; phylum Ascomycota; class Sordariomycetes; order Sordariales; family Sordariaceae; genus Neurospora; species Neurospora sp. CHS-2018b. The sequence continues at coordinate 139,833 of RAOV01000045.1, forward strand.
ATATTTAAAAGTTTTTATATTAGTACGGAAGGTAGTAAACTCTTTATCCTTTAGCTTTATACGAATGCGATAAAAAGCTTGTCGAATATTAATTTTAGTAAATTATTAAGCTTTAACGACCTTAGCTAGGGTTTCTTCGATTAATAATAAAGGGTATTAATTTTTCTTCGTAATTATATTGAATTTTTAGTAGTCTACGTAGAAGCGTAGGCTATTATTGGTTTTCTTAATAAATAGGACGGGTACCGCCTAGGGGGAAGAATTCGCCTCAATAAATCCCTTAAATAGGTTTTCTATAATATATTTCCTTATTACCTTTAGTTTATCGAATAATATTTTATAGAGAAGGTTATAACCGAACTCTTTTAGCCGATAGCCCTCTTCGAATTCGATTTTATAATCGTATAGCCGATAATCTAGTAGGACGTTCGAATCGAATTTATTAAAAATATTAATATAATTGTAATAATATTCGGGTACTATTTTCAAAGCTTCTTTCCAGAGTTCCTTCTTATTACGAAGTAAGGGTTCCTAAGCGGGGTCGTCTACTACGCGCTTCTATTAAATAAACCGGTCGATTTCGAAAATATTCGTCAAATATATTATACAATCGGCTTTAGCGGCGGACTTTATAAATAGGTCGCCCTCAAGGACGTATATTTATACCGGTCGCTCTTTATACTAATTAGTCGAATCTCTTTTAAGCCTATATATACTTTAACTATTAAAGCCCTATTTATTATCGCGTAGCTTAATTAATTTAATTTAAATTCGCGGGGGATTTAGAGATAATATTATAAGGTAGGTAAGATTAGCTAGGTTCTTTTCTATTTTACTTAGTAGGTTAATTCGTTTAAAAATTAAATTGGGGTTCTAAAATAGGACGTAAGGATAGGTATAACCTAATTCGCTAGTATCTTTATTTCGGGTATATTTAAAGTCTACTAATATAATAGGGACCGTCTTTTTAGGTTATAGCTAAAGAGTTTCGAATTTATAAATATACTTTTCGATTTATTTTTAATATTATTAAACCTTTTTTTAGTATTAATCGTAGGCTTCTTAATCGAATTCTTTCTTACAGTAGTCGGGAAAGGGTTAACCCGCCGGGATAGGTATTAGAGTAGTTATATAACCGCTCGTAAATTTGGGCGCCGTACGACTACTATTTTTATTATTGGTTCGTCGTTTATCTTTTCGTTCTATAAGCGCGTTGCGATAGGCCGCGTCCTTCTAATAATCCGGGTTTACAATCCTAGAACCTCTAAGGCGGACTTTAAAGTTTGAATTCCTTATTTAATCTAGGTCGGGCTTCTATTCGGGGGGGAAAATCAACCGGCGATTCTTATAATCGACCTAAATATCGTAAATATCGAACTATTTGCGGCCGATAATAAAGTTGTAATTTATATTAATAACAATAAAGTAGTCCGGGGGTGTAATTCGGTTTCGGACCTTTAAAGCGGCTTTAATTACCTCCTTAATACTTTAATTAATCTTTCTTTAATAATTATTAATATTTCGAACGGGAAAGTCGCTCGTTATTTCTACTAATAACTATTCTTTTAATTCGTTAGTAAATATTATATTAATAAATAAATAACCGTTAATTCCTATATTAATTAGGGCGTTAAATGTAGATAAAGATATTCTATTATTAATTATAGTATATTAAATAAATATAGGATCCCCTCCCAAGTAGGGTATTAAATTAAATCTATCCTTTCTTTATTTCTATTTATCTTTTATTTATTCCGTAACCGATACCTCCCTTAGGAAGGAGTCTAATTTACCTAAAGTAATTAATTTCCCTAATTATTAGCAGCGGGAGCGGCATCACCGGCAACAGCCCCAGCGGTAGCGGGAGCCGCCTATTGACTACCTCTAGTACCGTTCTTATAAATTAGGTGGCGTTCGACGATAATAACTATATAGTTACAGCGCTCTCGGTTATACTAATCCTTCTAAAGATAATCGCGCTTAGTATAACCGCGCTCTTTATAGAAGAAGTAACGACCCTCGTTGAATAGGCGGGTTATCTCCTCAGTTCTATCGGCTATAGAACGATTACCTCCGTCGCTACTACCAACGGGCTTAGAAGCGGAGGAGTTGGAGCCCCCGGATCCCGAGCCGGCGGAGCTATTAGAACTAGATCCCTTATTATTATTTCCTTTATTACGAAAATTACTAGAAGTAGCCTTAGCTTCCTCTATAATAATTTTGAACACTTAATTAAAATTAGAATAGTCGATATAATAAAATTCGAAAGAAATAGAAGGGTCGCAGTACTTGGCGCCTATTTACTTCTTATATTCTACGGGAAGGCGTTGGAATAGTTCGCACTTCTATTTGGTCTTAGGATATTAGTATTCGCTAATTATACAAACGAATTTATTTTTAAAGAAATCGAAATTATTATTATCTTTCATCTTAAGCTTCGTAAAATTAATAAGAGCTTTTTCGTTTTGGTTAGGGTTACTATACTTACGCTATAGGTAGGTTATTAAACTAGAGTAAATAGTGAACTAGTCAAGGTGAGTTTTGCGGAGGTAAGGTATTAGGTTTTTAAAGGTATAGCCGGTTAAACGACTTTTAATATAGAGAAACTTATTGCAATCGGTAAAGTAGTAATTAATATTAATCTTAAACTTATTTTAGATTAAATTGTACTAAGCCTTAAAAGGCACGTCGTCTTCTTTATTTTAATTGTAAAACTTAGGCGGGTCGGCCTATTTAGTCGAAAGTCGGGCCTGGTGAAGGGGAGCGACCGGGGCGTCGTCGTCGTCAACGTCGTCGTTAAGGGGGGCTATTACGAAGCGAGTGGTCGAACGACAGCTTGGGTTCCTCCTCGTTATCCTTATTCTTAGCTAGAGCGTCGGCTAATGCTTCGGATAGGGATTTAAATTGGTTATATAAGTAAAGTAGGGTCTTTTTGCAAAAAAGGGTAGACTTACTACGAAATCTCTCTTCGAAAGGGCAAAAATTATTGAAATATTCTTCATTAAAGCGTATAAAGGCTTTTACATTCTCCTTAAGGATAGGATCGACGCGCTTAGCCGATTTCTTCTTTTCGTTAACACTAGGTTTAATAGTAGCCTTATCCTTCTCTTTCGACGATTTAAATTTATCCTTATCGATAGTATTTCCTTCGTTAAAGGTCTCGTTACCTCTATCTTCGGACTTAGAGTTCGAATTTTCGTCCTTACCTTCCTTATTAAAGAAGTCGGCTCCGTTACAGTTATCCTTTTCGTAGTAATCTTTATTAGAATTACTAGAGCCTTTAGTTCTAGCGTTAGTATTATTATAAATTAAGCGCGGGGGTACTATCGTATTAATTATTGTGAATTTCGATTCCTTAGACTACGACGGTCAATTTAATTATTTGTATCGGTTTTTATTCGTTTAGGATTTAACCTTCCTAAGTATTATTGGGGTGACCTAAAATAATACAAGGGTATAGTATAGGTAAGTCGAAGGTAAAGCTAAGATTCCATCTATAATAGAAGATTTTAGGTAAGGAGAAGAAAAGGAAGAGAACTAGATACATACGTTGCAAACCTGAATAAATACCTTGGTACGTAAGCGACAATAGGACCTATATACGGGTCGCTAATAGCTAATCCCTTCACTCGTATCGCCCTTCACTTGCATAACAAATAAGAGTAAATACCTTTAATAGGCTTAGCGCTCGTTTAGGCTAGCCTTAGCGCGAACCTTCTATGTCACTCGTTCCTCCAACCTTCGTGGCACCTCATGGCACTTTACGACACCAGTCCCCCCATGGGGGTATAGCGGGTATGGCGGCATGGCCGGACCGGCGCCGTCACATCCCTTGTAAGAATATAGTAATGGGGAAGTAGGCGGCGGCCCTATATTATCGTAAAGGCCTATATTAGGTATTTAAATTACTAGAAGAAGTAATGAATAATAGGGGTCTTTAATTCGTATTAAAATTTATATAAGAATTAGCTAAATTATTTAATATACAGTAGAAATTAAATAGTATTAAGTATTTATAGACTGCGGGGTAAGTAGAAATTATAAATTAATATATCGATTAACAGTTACGGCTATTTATTTTATATAATTAAAACGATTGGTTAGATTTATTACCAGCGTTTAATATTATATAAAGTACTTTACCCTACGATAATTTAAAAGGATTAACGCTATATAAAGTCGTATTCGGGTACGAAATAAATTTTCCGAATATCGATTAGGAACGCTAATTTGTAGTACGGAGTTTAAAGGAGAAGTTATTACGCGAAGAGGTTACTAGAATAATTAGAAAGTTAGAAAAAGTATAGTAATTAGTAAGAAAAGCAATTACGTATACCCAAGCGCGCTAAACCTATTAGGCTAATTATTATCGAAGGGAGCTAAATTTTAAAGTAGGGGATAAGGTCTTTATTATTAAGAAAAGTTAAGTAATGGATAGGCCTAGTAATAAACTAGATTTCCCGCTTACTAAAATACCCTACGAAATCGTAGGAATAGTAGAATATTTATACGAATTAGTAGTATTGGATATTTAGTACGGGTCGAAGGTCTTCTACGTAAATAAATTTAGAAGGGATTTAGGAAACCCCCTACCAAGGTAGGTAAGAGACAATCTACTTAGCGAAATTATAAATAATAAGGAAGAGGAATAGAAAGTAGAAAAGATTGTATCGTTATAGTTAATTAATAGGGAGTTCCACTACTAAGTAGATTGGAAAGGATAGGACCCGGACCCGGAATAGTATTTAGCCGGTAGTTTTAAGAATATAGTTATAAAGTTGAAAGAATATTATAATGACCCTTTAAATATAGAGAAATTAGGACCGCCGAAATAATTAGCGATATAATTGAAGGCGATAGAAAATAGTACTATTGTAAAAGACTATAGGGACGATAATCTACCGGGAAATAGAATAAAGAAAAGAAAAAAGATGCGACGAAGGGGTTAATAAGCTAGGGGAATAGAAGTATTAATATAAATTGTAGTACCGGTTATATAGTATAGTAGTATAGAGTAATAGCCTATATCGTTAATAAAAATACGTTAGGCCCGATAGTATCTATCCTCTACTTAGGAGGCGGTCTATTCGAGTCCGATTAGGGGAAGTTTTTTTTTTTTTTTATATTTTTATACGTTTTGTACCGCGATAACCAAATTGAAGATATGGTCGCGATGCTTGGTATAGAGTTTCTGTTTTTATCTTATGTCGAACTTTTATTGTAATACAATAAATTGGACTAACTGTTACGATAGGTTTATATATCTACTTAGTTCATTTATATATTTACCTATTTATTTTAAATAACGAATACTTATCTTTTATCCTAATTCTTTTCTTTCGGCTTTGGGGTTGAGCCTTCTTTCGGAGGGGGGGGTAATATTATAATATAGCCGGATAAGGGCCTAGAGTACTAACTATTAGGCTATAGGAGTGCCGGGTATAGGGTACTATAATATATTGGATAGAAGGTTCATATTTTTATCGATAAGCCTTACGGATCGGGAAGGCGGCGACGACTGGTAGATCTGATTTATATATTCAGATCCGTAATGCTTTCGTTTGAATAGCTTCCCTTTCCCTCTTTACACTTAATATTACTTTAATTTGTGGCTTTTAGTCTTGTAGTCGTATCTCTCGTAGAATCACGCTTTCACACTAATTTCGCTTATAGTTAATAGTAGGATCGAAATTTAAAAGAAAGGTTAAAGCGAATACGCTAAATATACGCCGAATATTATATATTTCTTCGAAAAGGTAGCCTAAATAGATTTTAGACTTATTACGGATAGTAGCGTACTCTTTTAGGAATTTGCTTAAGCGGTTATAAGAGGCTTTAATAAAATATTAGCCCTTAGAAATATTGAATTTAATACGTTCTTTTACGTCGTTAGCACTAATTCGGAAGTTAAATATTTCCCTAAAGTAATAGTAAATATAGTAGAGAATATTTAAAATATAATATTAATATACTTGAAATATTTTTAAATATTTAAATAGAATTTACGCCGCTAGTAATTAACCGCTAAAGTATTTATAAAGATAAAAGGTAATTTATAGGGCAATAAATTTATTTCTATACTTAATAGTAAATATAGCCTATATTAAAATTATCGGTTTATTAATAGTAAGGGAATAATATATTAAAGTAAATAATAGTAGAATAAATATTATAAGGATTAATATTACTATTTTAAACGAGTAAATTAGGATTAATAGTTTGCTAATAAAATACGTTCGGGATAAAAATATTTATATTAATTTAAGTAAATAGAAATCCCTTTTTAGGATTATAAGGGTAATAATATAAAATTCGCTCGGTAAATAAAATTAGGAAACTATTAACCTTAAGAATTATAGTAAGCGCTATAGGATTAGTAAAAGTTATTTCCTAAATAGGCTTAAAATAATAAGGGTTAATTATAATTGCGGTAATAGATAAGAAAGAGAGAGAAGGAAAAGAGGAAGAGAATTCTTTATATCTTTTATAAAAAAGAAAATATAATTAATTACTTAGGACGACGACGGCGTAGGACTGGTACTTAGAGGGCTAAACGTTACTAGGGGGAGAATAATATAATGTAATAAATATATTTATAAATTAATAAATAAGGGCGAATAGTCGCTGATAAGGGACCTACTTATATTAAGTAGCGAGGAGGTTAAACGATTTGAATTATACTTTGAAGTTAGGGAAAATACGACTAAATTATAAAGGATTATAGCTACTAGAGGGGGAGATAGTTGTAAAGTTATTGTATAAGAAGGCCTAGGAATTAGGCCCGAAGAGCGGAACGTTATAGTAGGTAATTATAATAAGTAGTAGAGCGGGCGATAACGATAGGGCGTATAGTCGGAGATAGGGCGCCGAGTTCTAAATTTACTAGGGTCTACCAAGGGTTTATACAAAGGATAAAAACCCTTTGGACTTAGCCGGACATTTCTCTACCGGCTAGGTTAAAGTCTACTTCTTGGAATAGACCCAATATCGTATATTGAACGTGTTCTCACCCATTCGTGCTGTGACTTTATAATTCTCTCGGATTTATTAAAATATAAGAAACGGAAAGTAAAGAATCGAATAGCCTATTTCTACATTTTAGAAGGAAAATTAATAAAATTCGATATTAATAATACTTTAACTAAATATATTATTCCGAAGGAGCGAAAAAGAATTTTACAAAGCGTTTACAACGGATATAAATATTACGCCACTAATATTACATTTCGCGAAATTCGCAGCCACTTTTAATAATTAATAAGATTAATAAACGTCTTCAACTATTATTACTCGTATAAAATATACTAATAATATTCCTTAAAGAAATTAGCCGCTATTCCGAAAATTATTATAATATTTTAATTAATAGGTTTTTTTAGCTTCGACTTCTTAGGACCGCTTACTACGAAATTAAATAATAGTATAGAATTTATATTAGTCGGAATTGATTATTTTTTTTAATTCGTATTAATAGTAATTCTATTTAAAATTATAGCGCTAATAATTACGAATATTTTACTATATATATAATTTCCCATTCTGGGATAGCCCTTATAAATATATAACGACAATGGAAAATACTTTAGGAATAACGTTCTAAGAATAATATTAACGAATTATAGGACTAAAATATTATTCGGTCCTATAACGAGCCCCAAATTAACCGGATTTATTGAAAAATATATTAGACTTATAATAGCACAATTAAAAAAATAGGTAATAGAACGTGAGGGATAAGAGCTAGGAATTTAGCCTACTATATTACCGTCTATTATAAGTAAGCTAAATGCAAAATTTATATTTAATATTAGTATTATACCAATTAAAACCCTATTAGGATACTAACCAAAGTATATCGAATTTATTAATAAAATAACGAAATAATACGAAATATTATAGAAAGAACTAGATTTAATAAATAAATTTGAAGAAAATAAAGATAATTACGATAGGGTATTAATATTTATAAGTAAAAGGGAGGAGGAGAGAACTATAATAGAAAATAAATATATTATTAGAACGGTAGCGAAAAGTAAAGAATAGAAGCCGGAGAGAAAATTCGTAGTAAGCAATTAAATATAGGAAATTAATTAAAATAAGATATATTCTAAATTTAAACTAGTATAAGTAGGACCTTAGGAAATTATAATAGTAATTACTCCGTAGTCTTATAAAATTAAGTATATTAATAAGAAGGGAGTGAAGAGGAAGCTATATATCGACTATATTAAAAAATACCGCGGTAAAGTAGAATAGGCTTCTAATAACCCTAATAGGAAGGCTGAAGAGGTAGATATAGCTCTATTTAAAGCACTGAAGAGAGAACGGGTAGACATGGGGATTAAAGAGGAGGTGGCACTATATCAGGAGGGTGATAATAAGGCTATTCAAAACCCTTACGGGGAGGGGAATTCGTAGTAGAAGAGGATTACTTCGAGGACAAAGCTATTTTAAAAGGTTAGGGGGATTCTATAACCCACTTTATTAATTATATACATTTTGGGCCTTCAGGGACAAAACTGGCTGCTGTGCAGGGTTCGAATATATTCTAGACTTCTTCCTCTCTTCAACCCACTGTTGACGAATGCAGCCACATCACATTTTAAATCCCAAGGATGTCGTTTCGTTTGCAACTGGCAAAGCACACCCCACATTACACGACAGTGGCATATCTTTCACATCTTGTATTTTTCGTATTTCAAGCACTAACAACATGACCTTCCCTTTTAGTAGCTGCTTTTCCTCCTTTTGATGGAACCCATGAATCTTTTTGGAGTGTTCCCGTCTTCTGTCTTCTTTGCCATTTCATCTTCTTCCTTCCCTTCCACAGATACTTGAAGTTTTTGGACGCTTCTACACCGCACTCCATACCCAAGGACATCCTGTCATTCTCGAACATGGATTCAGCCCAGACCCCGGAGACGCCGTCGCCGGCGCCTGCACCAGCATACAAGGCCGTCGACATCGACCCGGATGGCGACCTTTACCTGCACGTGTCCACGCTCGCGGATGAAGCTTCCACGGTCTGGAAATTCCGAGTCTGCTCCGCTGCACTCCGCCGGCGGTCGCCAGTTTGGAAGCAGATGTTGTTCGGTCCTTGGAAGGAATCGAAACCGACCAGCACTGACGAGGACTGGATTGTGGAGTTTCCCGATGATTCTCCTTCTTCAATGCAGTTGATCCTTCACATCGTACACGGAAACTTCGATATGGTCCCGCCCCACTTGCTTTCCCTCCACCAGCTTCACGACTTGCTCGTGGTCGCCAAAAAATACGATGTTGTCAATATCATCAAACCATGGTGCCAGAAATGGTCATCTATAGCGCAAGCATTCGTTCTGAATGCGGAAAACATACCGTACTAGGAATATGTACCCTATAACATTGGATGTTTAGTCCAGGAACCAATGTAAACAAAACATTGAATCAGATTAAAACTTCCAATGTTGATTTGACATTCAATGTTTAACGCCCTATAAGTAAAATAATATAGGTAGTCTTCTAGGTACCTTATCTTCTAATTCTTAGAAGGTTAAGGGCCTCTAGAAGACTATTCTTATAGGTAGGTAATCTCTAAGTGCTTTTTTTTCTTTTTTTCTTTTAGGTTTTTTGTTTTTCTTTTTTTTCTTTTTTTTTCTTTTTTTTTTCTTTTTTTTATCTTTTTTTTTTYTTTTTTTTTTTTTCTTTTTTTTTTCTTTTTTTTTTTTCTTAACTTTAAGAAATTTGCCACAAACGTAAATCGAACCAAGGACGTTAGGAAAAAAAACACTACTATTAACCACTTGACCACTAGGCCAAGTTGTTTCTGACTTTTGACCTCAACCTTTGCCTTTATAAAGGGAAAGTAGGATGGGAAGGAAGGACTAACTTTAAAAAAAAAAATTCCAAGTTTTTTTTTTTTTTTTTTCATTATAGCGCTTACGCCCTATAATGCCCTATAATATAGGGCATTAAACATTGGATGTCAAATCAACATTGGAAGTCGAGGCGGTACCTCCTAGACATTGGATGTCACAAAACGCATTTTTCCGCTATGGTAGTCATGTCTTTCTATGTCGCATGGGAGCTGGGGGATGAGAGTCTTTTCGTTCGACGGCTTCAAGAGATTGCTGTGCACAGTGCCATCGACGAAAATGGCCGCCTGGTTCTAAAGAAGGATGGCGGAGCTATGTTTGGACGCAGACTAACAGAAGTTGTCCTCGAAGATGTGGAACACCTTGGCCCACAAGATATACTAGGTTAGTTGTGCCTACACCGGCCCAGCCTCAATTCACATCTAACATTGGCCACAGAGACGATCTCTCAGATTCGTACGAAGCTTATAAAAAGTATCGTCGAGCCTGTGCACGACGACCTTGAGGCACGCCTGGAAAATTCACCCGCTTGTAGTTTCAAGCCGTCATCGAACATGTCAGACCAAGTTGCAAGTTCAGCTCGACTATGCGATGCCGCCATCCTGGGTGGTATTCATTCAGGGATGCTGAAAGGGAGAGGCTATCTGCTCCCTAAACAAGACACTGCCATCCTCGACAGCGTGGTTAGTCTTGGGACTTGGCTTTTTCCTGTCTTGACCGAGGTCGAGACCCTAAAAGAACACAGCAAGACGTGCTCGATTACAACGAAGTACATCGATAGGAGGAAAGCCATTCACGGTAGCATCCCTGGTGTGATTCAACGTCACATGGATATGAAGCCGTCTTACAAGAGCTGTATGGAAAAGGCCAGGGCCAAAACCGGCTTTGTCAGGATCGAGACGGCTACAAATACTTATGCATATTGGCCTGGTTGTCACAATACCTTGGTTAGCCCTCCCACGCCGTCAATATTCACGACGCCGATTCGCTCCCCCGCGCCTGTCACGGTTACCTCGTCTACCACGTCCACCACGTCTACTCCGTCTTTATTCACGTCTACTCCGTCTTCATTCGCGTCTACTCCGTCCTTGTTCGGGACCTCGAGGCCTAACTGATTCCCGCCCTAGTCAGTCAATAAAAATACTGGGGTATTAGCACTTCCTCCATTCATAACCTTTGCTATCCCATGTGGGTATGGAAGCGCTCTTCACAATTGGGACCAAAAAGGTGTTTATCGCAGCATTACTACAGTGCATACCATTTCGGACATATCATATAGCACCTGTTGTAGGCCTCAGCGGAGTACATTTCTGCTCCTTTTAAGTTTTGTTCATGCCGACCGTCATTATTTAACCCCTTCCGCCCCTCCTTCCCGAAGACCTGTAGGCCTCCTGCTTGTGTGCCACTTCAACCTTCAGTCGCTCACGACTTGGTTTGTAGTCTTTGCCTCAGATTCTTGTAGCATCGCCCGCATTTCTCTCCAAGCTCATGCATATTCGTAATACTAATGCTCGGAGGCCTGACATCAGATGTATCACTTCTGTGCAATGTTTTTTTGCTCCTCACAACCAAGAAGCACATTACCACTTCTTCGGCCTGCCCCAATTTCTTTTGGTTCCAAACTGGTGTGGGAATTTAAGAATGTAAGAACGTTTGGTGTCTTCGTCTCCTCCCACTAGCTTCGCCTATCCACCATCTTCATCCCCGGACTTGGTCATTTCCTTTGGGACTTTGGCATTTCCATCATCATCCGCGGTCATCTCTTTGCGAGATTGATTACCATTCCGGTCGCCGCCATTTTGCTTCTCATGCATCTCGGCCAAAATCACCATCAACCCGGTCGCGCCGGTTGTTTCTCTGAAGCTGGCAACGCACTTACAGTCAAGTTACCCGCGCATCTGTAATAAGATTGTATTAAGATTGATGGGCCGGAGATTACAGGTATCATACGTAACATTACTCTTCCGTGGTGCCTGAGTGACAAATCCCCTTCACAATACACTCTGTTACGCAGTACTGCGAATACTCGCTTCGACCCGGATAGGTAGCATATGAACCTTCATTCTTTCTCGTAGCCCTCTACATGGGTATTACCTCACATAATACGACATCCTTTCCTTTCCTTGCATCGCGCTTCCTGCTCGGAATGGATTGTATGGCCATGTTTGTTTAACGTCATAAATTCCTGGTGTGTAGAAGTATGACTGCCGCCCGGCAAGGGCTCGGGCACTGCACTCTTGCCTTGCCCTACTGTACCTCTAGGGTTCCAGTGGGAAGGGCACTGAAGTTCTGTTTGCACATGTCTCAAAAACACAATGTTACAACGGACCTCTCCCGTTACATTTCAACCAAGTTCTCCACACCTAACCTTCTTTTTCCGAGAACTTGCAAGCTTACTAGGAAGCTCACCCCTCAGCCTCTCTCAAGTTCAGAGGCAGGCACTGGCGTCAATTGCTCACCGTCCCCGGGCCGGAGCAAGACCTCGGGCACCTAATCCAACCGTTTCTCCCTCCCTCCTCTTGGCAGCTCTGATACTACAATTTCGTCTGTCGAAGGGTATCAGCCCCCGATCATGCCTCCTGTCACAAGGGCGACTTCCACGACCCAATCAGGCAATGCGAGCGAGGCTGCTGTTAAGGCCGAGTCGCCACCCGCCGACCCCAAGCCGCCCAAGGTTGTTGACTTTGACCCCGACGGCGATCTCTTCCTGGACGTCACACCGCACAATGCTACACCTGTCTGCTTTCGCGTCTGTTCCGGCGCGCTTCGTCGTCAATCTCCGGTATGGAAAACGATGCTTTTTGGTCCCTGGTTGGCATCAAAGCCGACCAACGGCGAGGACTGGATCGTTCAATTTCCAGAGGATCCTGCCTACCCGATGTTGATCATTCTCAACATAGTCCATGGGAGGTTTGACATGCTTCCCAAGGACATTGGACTTACAGGTCTCCGTAATGTCTTGCTCCTAACCAACAAGTACGATATGACCAGTATCGTGAGGCCTTGGTGTGCCCAATGGATAGCGGTCGCCAGGGGTTGGCCCATCAACAAGCTTCCGACCAGCAGCAGGCTTTCGACCCCCGATATGGTTAAGTCCTTGTACGTGGCATGGGAATTGGGCGACGAAAAGCTCTTCGCTCTAAGATTGGAGGACCTTGCCTTACGGAGTACAATGGATAAAGAGGGCCGCTTAAGTTACGCTGCGTTGGTGCCGAGCCATAGCAATAAGCCAGCCATTCTCAATGACGAGAACCATTTAGGACCACAAGATGCACTAGGTACGTTGGGTCTGAGAAAACTACAGTTGAATGGTCAAGGGATTCGCAGGACGTTTATACTAACATCCCATAGACACAATACGTGCAATCCGGAAGGCACTACTCAAAAGGCTCATTGCACCCGTTCATGAAGATCTGGACGCCCGGATGAAGGCAGAACCTTACTGCAAAGTTGGCGACACGGGCTACGCCAGAATGCTCTGCGATGCCGCCGCCATAGGCGGTATACATCGGCATATGCTAACAACTAGAGGTGGCATTCTCACCAAGTCTGCCGCTGATATTCAGGACAGCGTTGTAGAGCTAGCATCTTGGCTGTTTCCCATGATGTCCAAGATTCCGACTGTGCACGGTGACGAACGCTCAAGGAACTCGTTCGAAGCAAATGATTGGGAATGCTTTCCCGCGCCCAAGTACGAGAAGCTCTGCAGTAAAATCCAAGAGGATATCCCAATGGTTGTGGCTAGCTTAATCAAGCCGAGTCACAAGGAATACATGGCGGCTCAAAGAGCAAAGTCCGGGTTGGTCATGCGAGACAGAATACCTCTGTGTCGCTACTGGTCCTGGACCTCTCCATGAGGTTTGGCAATTCGAACCACCCCAGCGAATGCTTGGAAGGGTACATGAGATGTGATCCAGCCAGTGCCCGCGGTGTGGGTTGGTGGTTCACTTTTGTTTCCAAACCCACTACCTTGCGGATAGTGTGAAAACAGGCAAGTGATATCCGAAACTCGAGGAACGGAACAGTATTGTACGATGCTTCCTAGCAAGAATGTTGACGTTTTTCTCTCTTTCTCTTTCTCTCTCTCTTTTACTTTTTTTTCTTTCTTTTTTTTTTCTTTTTTCGTATGTGCTCAATTCTAAAGCCCAGGCTTTACAATTTACATGCGTTGCATTAACATCTTTACGAGAAACGTCCGATAGAACTGATGTCTCCCTCGATTTTGGATGTTGTAAAGCGATGGGACGCCTGCTCAGGAGAGTTTATTGGGAGAAAGCTAGTAACTACCAGGATGCTCCAAAAGCCAGACACGAATGTCATCATCACTGACATTAAGTGCATTTCTCCAGTGTTTGTAACTTCGATTCAAAGGCCAACGCAGATTATCTTCTCCCATAAGCAGGATGGTACTACTCGTCAAGGCTTCAAATCGACCGTGACTAGTGGTCCCAAGACAAGTATTCGAGACGTGCATATGCGGAAAACAGAATAGATCTGGCCAACACTACCAAACCTAAATCTGCCATCCAGATTGAAATCCAATCTCCCTTAACGTCTAGGAAAGGAGAGTGTAAAGCAGAGAGTTGCAGGTTCTCACCAATACCGGCGGGTACTAGCCTGTCTTTGCTTCTCTCCTACCTGTGACGACAACTCGATGCCTGTCTTGTTCCTCTGGCTCTCCATGTACTTTTTGTGGGCCGGCTTAATGTGTCTCGCCACGAGACCAGGAAGCTCCTCGTGAATCTTCTTGTCGAGGGTCTCATACTTGGCGCGCAAGGAGCACTGCTGATGATGCGGCAAAATCTCGATCAGCTTTATTTTCGGGAACACACCGGATGCCACCTGTACAATGGTTTCCGTGGTGGGGGGAAGAGCAATTGACGATGTGAGGCGGTGATCTATGTGGATCGCGAGACCACCTAAGATGGCCGCGTCACAAAGGGCTGCGGAGCCCATCTCACTTATGCTCATCATTCTATAAGGCCCACTTTTATAAACTTGAGGACCAGAACAAACCGTTCGAAGACTCGGAATTTTTCGAACCGCCATGTCATTATTAACAGCCGCGATAATCATCGAAAGTACTTCCTTTCGAATTGAACGAAGGACATCTGTTGAGGGACTAGCGTTAGTTGAGTTTCCATAACTTCGGTCTGGAATGTGAATGTCAAACGTACCTAGAATATCTTGTGGGCCGAGGTAGTCCTGACCCTCAAGATCAATCCACTCTGGATTTCCAGCCAGAACGGACTTTTTGCTGAAACGAGTCTCTACCTGACTGAATAGGGACTTCTCCTTGGAGCTGGTATTCACGGATATTTCCTCAACTCTCAGAGCGAAGAGGTCTTGATCTCCCAATTCCCAGGCAATGAACAAGGACTTCAGTGTGTCCGCCGAAGATAGGTCCCCGCGGGCTACAGCTGTCCACTGTGCACACCACGGCCTCAAGATATCGGTCATGTCATACTTGTTGGTGAGAATTAGAAGTTTGTAGAGTTCATCGAGACTGAGAGAGCGAGGGACCTGGTTGAACCGTCCATGTATGATGTTCAGGACAATTTGCATTGGTTTGACAGGATCATCCGGTAGCTCTACGATCCACTCCTCGGATTCGACATTGGCTGGCTTGGATTCCTTCCAAGGACCAAAAAGCATCTGCTTCCAGACTGGCGAGTGGCGGCGGAGCGCGGAGGAACAGACACGTAGCCGCTGTGGCTGGGACGATTCGGACGCTTCGTCTCCCCCTACGTCCAACAAGAGATCACCGTCGGGGTCGATGTTGATCACGTTGCGTTGTGGCAAGGCCGAATTTTCCGTTTCATTCGTGCCTGTTGGATCCGACCCATTGGAAGCAGTTGCCATTGCGGGGAGAGTATTGCCAGATAAATCCCTTGTCGGCGTTGGTTGAGTGGTAGTTGTTTCCGATTGAGTTGGAGCAGAGCTGCTACTGGAGGGATTGCTGATGGCCTCTCCCGATGTCGAGGCTTCCGTAGGCAGAGTCTGCAAGTTGCCGAACAAACTAGCACCTGCGGTTGAAGCGCCGGTTCCTGCTGTGGATGTAGTGCCAAAAAGACCAGCGGCCGTGGTTGAGGTTGCCGGTGTTGAGACGGCCCCAGTTCCGAACAAGCCACTGCCTGTGGAAGTGGGAGCTGCAGCAGCTGGTGCAGAGCCGAACAGACCACTACCTGGAGCAGAAGAGCTGGTTGTAGTAGTGACACCCCCAAATCCTCCTTGAGAAGGCGCGGAACCAAACAAACCGCTGCCAGTAGCTACCGGGCTCGCCGTTGTCGAGACAGGCCGACTTCCAAATAAACCACCGCTTGTAGGAAGGGTTGTTGTCGTAGAGGCTCCAGCCCCAAATACGCTGGCACGTGTAATTGAAGCCGCGGCCGGTGCTGTCGCTGACGAAACGGGCGCGGGCCCGAACAAACTAGTCCCTGTAGACGTGGCTGTTGTAGACCCAAAAGCCGAGCCGAAAGGAGATGGAGTATATTGAACAGTTTCCGGTCTCCAGGCAGCTGCAAAACCTACCGCCCCAGAGGCATTTGGCGTTGGCGTTGTGCTGCTCGACTGGCTCGCGTTATTGGTTGGGGTAGTTCCGCCTGAGCCGAACAGCGAAGAGCCAGTATTTGTGCCAAATGCACTGCCATTCTGACCGTTGGTTCCAAACCCGGACATTTTGTCTCCTTCGTCGTTGCGGTCGTCAGGTTGAAGGTCTAAGGTTGTTCAGTTGTGCCGATTCTACTCAGCAGTGGGTGTCGCGCGTTCGGTACAGTAGAAATGCACGTAACCGCGATCAGGATGTCGGGTCTAATGTGATGAGTGTGGGGGATGAATGCGTTGCCAACTCGACTGAAAGTCTGGTGCGGGATTCG
This sequence comes from Neurospora sp. CHS-2018b, assembly GCA_009806015.1. Taxonomy (NCBI): domain Eukaryota; kingdom Fungi; phylum Ascomycota; class Sordariomycetes; order Sordariales; family Sordariaceae; genus Neurospora; species Neurospora sp. CHS-2018b. The sequence goes on from RAOV01000045.1 coordinate 156,562, forward strand.
AGAGATGGATGTGGAAAGGTCGAGGAAGGGCCATTCAGCTGAAAGGTGAAAAGAGGAAAGGGCGACCGCTTAAAGGAGAGAACCTGACAAATCCGCAGGTCACCATTCACCTTGAAGAATGGAACGAAGCCACCCCCTCAGCTCAGGCAGCAGGCCTGGAGGTCGGATAAGGTAGATAAGGTTCAGCCTCACTACCTGGGTGGACTGAATGTCGGAAATCGGACCACTACCGTGACCAGACCTGATGGATTGCGGGGTGGGGCAGAGGCTGCGGGAGGCATCCGACAACTCCTTCACTCCTTCCTAGGCTGCCGTAGGATGTAATGAAAAGAGGAAATTTTGCTTCACGAGTATTTACGTTCAGTTCCCTCCAGTAAAATATTCTTCTTTTATCTTAGTACTCGCGCTGTCTCACAATTCTTGCGAGTGTCCAACACGACTTTTGGTGACCTTGATGAAGTGCCAACGCTTCCCCACATCGCGCTGTAAAATACGGTACCGTAAGATACATGGGCACAAAACCCAACGTCCGACCAGAAAACGCAGGCGTTGCCATGGTCAAAAACATTTCGAATTATGCATCTCTTAGATTACGTTGAATTGTGAATGAATCAGGGATTTCAGTTTTGATATTGTACTTCCCTCGACATGGCTCCTTTCGACTTTAACAGGTTCTTCACAGGATCCAAAGCTGCCCTGGTGTAAGTGCCTCCTACTCCACTCGGCGCCCTTTCATGCCCCCCTGAACCATGTCACCCCCGACTTCAATGTCAACAAACTTCCCCATCTGGTTCATCCCATGTAAGTCGAACGCATGACAATGCCCTGGTGCCATGGTGCCATATCACCAAAAAATATAAATACACCAGGGACCAAAAGCTCGCTGGGCTGGATCTTCCGCGTCCCTCCATGAGAAGGGCCATCATACAAAGTTCAACCACGTGTTACAAGATTAGCCAAAGAAGATGTTACAAGCTCAACCACATCATGCTTGACCGAACCCACAGTCCGTTCCTTACCCCAAAGCTCGGCAATAGGTTCGACATAAATATCCTCGTAGACTCTGAATCAATCCCCCAAGTTGTCCGTATGGAACCTGCAATCTTTTCGGTGAGCATCATTGCTAGTCCTCAAGATCTCCTTGAAGTCTGCCATGCATTCCCAGCAGAACTCGTGAGAGCATTTGGCGCCTATTGGATGTAACACATACGTCTTAGCACAGCACACAGTTGATGATTATAGTGTTTAGCGTAGATTAAATGTGGTGTATCGATACGAAGAAACAGAAGAAAGGGACTCGAAGTGAAGATGACGATGTGCTTAGGAAAAGACCAGCAACAAGGTGTTCGCGGTGGGAGTCCTACAGGCGGGGGCATGTACCCCGATGCCAAGCGTTGCGGCAATCCCAGCAAAACTCGTAGCGGCACAGGGAGCCTAGAAGAGCATCAGAAAACCAATTCAAGGCCATTAAAGAATGCTGTGATAAAGACTACAATGGAAACAACCAGAGAAAACAGGAAGAGCACTTGTCTTTCTGACGATAGGGAAATGCGGACGCGGGTGGAAGGGATATTGCAGGGAATAGAGCAGACGGATAATCTCAAGCACGAACGTGTAGAAAGAGTGGGAAAGGGCTGGGAAGAATGTCTTACATATCATGTGCGAGCTGTCAACCACGAGCGTTAGCCTCTCAATCTCCCAATGCTTGCCTAATACTGCAGGACATGAACTTACCATCCGCCGTTTTTCTCGATATTTCGCCCACACGAAGGGCAAGGCTTCGACGTAAGCGCAATCGTCTCCTCGCTTTGCTTGTTCTCCTCCTGTTGTCGAAGGTGTTGCTTATATGCGGGGCTGTCCGGGTCCATCATCACTATATCGAATTCCTCGCAGCTCATGCCCTTGTGCCATGGCACTTTGTGGACATAGCACGACAAGTGTCCTTTGGGGCACTTCATGATGGGCTGATCCTTCCCGCCCTCGTGGATGTGGCCGCTGTCACAACCTGGCTCTGTACACTGTTCGAGCACAGAACTGTCAGCCATGCATTTCCACCAAGTTCGGGGCGTCCACTGTCAATGGGGATTATTAACTTACCCATCTGAAGCCTTCCTGGCTCTCCAGCATGTGTTTGGTTAAAAGACTTTCATACTTCGCCCGTGTCTCAGGGCTGGCGTAACGTTCGATAACAGCCGCATCGAGACGGCTGTTACAAGCTGGACAATTGATGTCCTGCCAGTGCTTATTTTTGAGATCCGCCGTGATGCTCAAACGGACACATTGGACGCAGACGTGCATTTCGTGTTGGCACTCGGTGGAGAGATTGGACAAAGGAAAATCAAATAAGCCTTTCGTCTCTGTGCAGACGACACACTCGATCTGGCCGACCTCAGTCTTGTGGGAGACTACCTTTTGGGTTTGCGATTGTGTGTTGATGGTACGAGTAGCCATGGTCGATCTCAACGAGGGGAAGAAGTATGCAATTTTGTTGTACCAGCTGGTGCCGTGATGAAAGTAATCGTCTCCCGGCGGGCGTCTGGATGACAAAGCTGAGGTTAGGGGGCCAAAAGGGCTCACATCGTATAGCAACGACATCTTATAAGCACGAGAGGGCAGGAAGGCAAAGGAGTTGGCTGGTGACGCTATCGTCAAGTACCTTACCCAATAAGATTTGATGGCGTAAAGGCATAGCACGCAGTATGCAAGTGCTAACGAGCAGTACAAACAAGCAGACGGCCGGAGGACTCGCTCAACCCCGCGTGGAAAGCCTGCTGAATGTTTCAGTCTGCAGCTGGTCTTGTTGGACGTGCAAAGGCGACGACAGAAAAGGAACTTGATTTCGAAGTGGTAACAAAAGAGGACAAACGGAAATCAAGCCAGCCTACAATACCGGGAGGGAGTGCCAGTGGATGGGCGCCAAGGCACGGAATTCCAACAAGTTAACTTGATGTCTTGATGAGAACGTACAAAACGTTTGAAAACAGTAGAGAACTTGACTCGGCTTGATCCAACTGTTGAGGTAAAGTGTGAAAAAGTGTGATGTGTTGGAAGGGTGCTAAGCCTTGGAAATGCAGCTGGCGAGCTGCCCTATATGGTGCTCGTTAACAAGGAAGAAGGTGGGCACAAAGGCCGGCACTCTAGAAGCTGCTGGTGTGCAGAAGACCGACAGAGGAGCATCTACAATCAAGATGAAGCTGTAGGGTATTCATGTCGGCGGTAGGCCAATCCAGTCACCTCAAACATCTGTTCACGACAATAACTGTTATCCAGGGACGTCAGACAGTCCCACCAAGGGGTGTGTGGGTGTGTATAAAACAGGTCGCAAACAAACGCGGTATCTTACCGTGAGGGAGAGCTCGGCTCGACCATGGGTACTTGCATCCCGTCATTCGTTTGGCAAAAGCCTCCCGTCACTCGAGGAGAAGCAACTCAACCCTCCATTCCTCCTACCCCTCAGGTGGGTTCGGGCCTCTGGTAGATGCAGGGCTGCGAGACGGGCTTTGACCAGGTTCTAAGCTGATAACCGTGGGTGTGAGGACTGGTCTTGGAGTCGCAACACCCACTCTCTTGCAGAGGGTGGGCCAAAAAAAATCGAGGGACGCCCAAAAAAGAGGGACCGAACAGCTTTGTATGGGGATCCCTAGTAAAAGTGTTAACGACGGGACTTTTTTTAGGAGCTGGTTGATCTCAGGTCCGGGCCTTACATATGCTGCACTAACATTATTACTAGCAAATGCCATACAGAACTGATGTGTCCCTCGATCTTTTTGGAGAGTTGAGTGTTGCGACAGAACGACCAGTCCAGCTCACCCACGGTTAGATGTTAGTCAGGTCTTTGCGGATGCAGATGTTGAATTATCGGGTGTTCGGCGACCGGTTGGAACTTGGAAGAAGAGGCACATTCCGAGAAGTGTGAGGGGGTGAAGCTGGGCCACCTTACAGTCGCAAAGAATCCAGAGAAAACACGAGACAATTGCAAAAAGAAGTGGTGAGGGTGAAAAATGTTACAGGTACTCGAGAAAGAAACTGAAGATGATGACCAGGGGAGAAAAAACTCTCAAATGGACTCGCCGAGGAAATCAATTTTTTGTTCTCCCGCTTCTACCGGTCGCTCCTTCTCCCAGTTGGTTCACGAGGTGGGAGCGGAAGCAGCTGTGTGTTCGAATGCGTGGAGCTGTTCTGGGTTGGAAGGATCGAACGACGTGCTTCAGGGTCGATTTCCCTCTCACAAGGCCACATCTATCTGGTTGGGACTTGTGCAGTGCTTCAGCCTTGCACCGAAACCCCTAGTATCGGAACAGCATGGGGAGCGCTGAAGCTCGACTCATCCGACACAGGCAAGGGATACGTGCCGTTTTGTCAAAATACGTGGTTTAGGTATCATAACAAGTCTAAAACTATCGCAAAATACGTATGTAAACATCCATGGTTGGATGAAAGAACCCAGTATCTCTCTCTTTCCCACACCAACACCAACACTGATAACCAACTCATCAATCCTCCAACAAACCAGCAGCCAAAGCCTCCAAATCCTGCAAATTATCCGGCTCGTGATCCATCTCAATAACCTTCCTGCCGCCCTCCATCTTCGCCTTCTTCCTCCTCGGCCTGCCATCATCACTGTACTCTGTATCCGAGTCGTCCTTCTGGAACCACTTCTTAGCCTTCTTCTTAGGCGGTTCCCTGTCGCCATCCTCGCTCTCATCACCGCTATCGCCACCCTTGCCAGCAACAGGCAAACTCCTGAGCAAAGCCAAGGGATCCTCGTCCACGTCGCTGTGCGCATCCAGCAGCGCCGGCTGCAGATGCAGAGGACCCTTCTTCCTCTCGACCTCCTCGCCCCTCTCCCTGGCCTTGGCGCGCTCCTTCTTCTCCTTCCTCCGCTGCTTAACCAGCAGTTTATCTTCGACATCCTGCTCCTTGACCTTGCTGGTCTCGCTCTCGACGAACTTCTGCCTGAGCTCCTTGGCGTCGCCCTCCTTCTGGAAGTCCTCCTCGTCTTGCAGCTGGTAGATCGGGTGGGCGTTTCCTTCGTCGTCGAACACGAGCTTCTGGCCCTTCTCCATGTACTTGAGCAGCTTCTTCTTGGACTTGAGCAGCTTCTCGCGGCGGTGCGAGTCGATGACCAGCTCGGCGTTCTTGCCCAGCTTGACCACCTTGGCCGTGCCGTCGGGGTTGGTGCCGGACTTGGCGTTGCCGGCGGCGTCGTCGAGTGCGGCGTCATCGTCCAGCACACGCTTGACCGAGAGGAAGTCGTCTTCCTCGTTGTCTTCGGTCTGATCTTCTCCGAGAAGCTTGCGGTAATGCGACGACAGGACGTCCTGGTTTTGACGCTCGGCCATCTTGTCGTACTTCGTCCTGACCTCCTTCTTCTTCTTGCGGATCTCGCCGTCCGAGCCTTCGGTGTCGGACCCGCTGGACATGGCGGCGCGCGAGGCGTTCTTGAGCTTCTTGATGTCCTCGCCCTTCTGGTACCTGATCTGTGGAGTACCTGGGAGACCCAGGCTGGAAGCGAAACCGTCGAGGTCGAGCTTGTCGAACTTGAATACCTCCTTATCCTTTTGCAGGTAAATTGAACGGACGTAGGAGACGAACGCCTTCTGTCCGAGGTATTTGAGATCGGGCGACTGGAAACACTGGGATTGCAGTTCGTTCTTGATGCTCTTCTTCTTGTTCTCCTTGACGTGCACCTTCGCGACGTGCACCTTCTTCTGCTCTAGACGCTTGAGGAAACCCTCTTCTTCGCTGGGGTCGAGGAACAAGACGGCGCGACCCTTGCTTTCGTAACGCGCCGTTCTGCCGACGCGGTGGATGTAGGTGTCGGCATCTTCGGGGCAATCGGCCTGGATGACCCAGTCAACGGCGGGGAAATCGACACCTCTGGCGACAACATCGGTGGCGAAGAGGCAGGAGTATTTCGCGGACGTAAACCGATTCGTGATCTCGAGACGTGCTATTTGTTTTTGACGACCGTGCAAATGTAGTAGTGGAATACCGGGCTGCATCCGCTTGAAACTTTCGTACACGAATCTGACCTGCTTGCCGGAGGACAGAAAGACGATAATCTTGCTCTTGAGGTTCGTTCGTATGAAGCCCCATAGAGTGTCGAGCTTCTCCGGGAGAGGTGTGACAATGTAATGCTGCTGGAGGTTGACGGGAGTTGCCGATGCCGCGGCTTCGTGAACAGAGACGTATTCGGGGTCCTTCAAACTCAACCGGGCGAGATCCGAGACACGCTTGCTTTGTGTGGCGCTAAACAGGAGGGTTTGCCTGCTCTTGGGGAGATGCTCAACAAGAGCGTCTACGGCCTGTTGGAAACCCATATCCATAATGCGATCAGCCTCGTCAAGAACGAGAATCTGGAGGTTGTCGACATCGAAACCGGCCGTTTGGTCGAGATGCTGTAGCATACGACCAGGTGTGCAGACGAGGATGTTCATGCGATCAAGACGCTCCGCCTCCTCCTTCAAACTCTTTCCTCCAATGACCAAGCCTGCCGAAAAGCTGTGGTTGCGACCAATTTTCCTCAAGACTTCGAATATTTGGACGGCCAGTTCACGGGTGGGGCTGATGATGAGGGCGCCGAGGCCGTCGTACTCGGTCCATCGTGCACGGTATAGCTTCTCGAGGACTGGGACAAGGAAGGTGAGGGTCTTGCCGCTACCTGTCCTAGCGGCGCCGAGAATATCTTGTCCTTTGAGCGCGAGAGGGATGGCGGCGCGTTGGACATCGGTCAGGACCTCGAAATGGGATGCGCGCAGTCCGGAGGCGGTCGGTACGCAAAGGGGAAGATCGGTAAAGTTCTTGATTTCTGCAGATTTGGGGTCCTAGTAGGTCAAAGTAAAAGAGTTAGGACAGTGTGCCATTGAATGGCGGGGAAAGGGGGTCGCTAGGACCTACAAGTTCGTCAATTCTCTTCTGAAGCGTCTCGATGTTCTCCAACTCTCTTTTCCTCTTCAACGTCTTCTGTTCAGCCTTGTTGCCTTTAGGCCTTTCCTTCTCGGCCTTGCCCTTGCCAGCGCGGCCTTTGGGGCCTCCTGGAGCCATAGTGTTTGTGTTGTTGGACTGTGCTGGAGATTGGGCGTGATGGGTTCGACGAGGTGCCAAAGGTCGGGTCTGCTAGTCGAGCGAATCCAATTGCCTGCGGGTCGTCGCTGGTGCCTTTCAGTTCGATGCGATGGGAAAACTTTTGGCGGAGGAATTCTGCCAGCTTGACCCACCTCATCCATTGTAAGCGAGGGGATCTGCAGCAGGGATCTCGGACGCGCGGTTCGGTCCAGGGTTAGGGTCATACGAGCAGACAGACCACGAGTTATTAGCCCCCAGTCACATTCTCTCATGACAGTTGGATGGGCAGTTGTACGGGGTTGAAGCAGGGCATTCAGATGAACTTCAGAATTGAGATTCAAATTTTGGGTGATTTGAGCACCCACTAATTCAGCCATTTACATATCTCACTTAGAAGTACAGCAACATTCAACCATCAACACTATGCCTGAGCAATGAAAAGAGCCAGAGTATCATGAAAGCACCATGTATTGAACCACGAAAAATGAGCCTGAAGACGGGTATCGCTCGCTCATATGATTCCTTCGTAGCCACCCGCAATGAAACCAACCCACCTATACGTTCCCCGAAGTTAAAAGCGATAAAGAAAGACCAAACGCCTTGCCCCATTCCCAATGTCCTTGCTTTTCCTTCCCATATATAATCGACTGCACGAGACCGTCGCCCACATACCCACTATCAATCCTGTTTATTTCTCATCCTCAAACTCCAATTCCTCCCCAAACAGTTGCAGTCGGTAGAAGCAAGTATGATCCTGCGCTCCGTGGTTGGTCTTGGCTCTGACCAACACCTTGTACGTCGCCGCATCTAGATCAAGCAACTCCTCCGACAGCTTGTGGACAAACATGCCGTGGCTACCGCTGGTTTTTGCATAGTCGTACTCCAGCTCACCGATCTTGACGTACTTCTTGTTGACGAGGGACAGCGATTTTTTGTTGTCTGCGTCGACCCTCTTCAAGTCAGCTTCGCGTTCGCCTGGGTATAGCTCGTCCATCCAAGCCAGGAGACGCTTGTTGTCATCCGCGTCCGGATAGTATCCCCAAATTTCGATGTCTCTGGGCATGGAGCCAGGATCATTCGTCGCGTTCGGGTGGACGTGCTCAACGACGATGGTTTGGGGGATAACAAAGTTGGCCATCTCCACGGCGAGCTCGGCCCCCCTGCTGGCTGTGATGCCACCGCACCAGCACTGGCCAACGTCGCTCCAGGCAGAGAGTGCCATCATGTATTCCGCTTCCAGGGTGACCTGGTCCTTGATTGAGATGGGCTTTGGCTTGCCGAGCAACTTGCTCAGATGCTTGTTGCCGGGCAGTGCTTGGGAGTCGAGTCTGTAAACGGGGGATGATTCTGTGAGGACAATACCAGCCTCATTGCCCAGGCCGAAATGGTTGACTTGGGTTTCAATGTAGTCGTGGTAGTTGCGCATGATGCCGTCCTTAGCGGCTGCTTCAAGTTGCGCTCGGGGAATCTCCTTCTTGACGATGTTTCTGACCAGCGTAGTAATATCGGACTTGGAGAGACCGCCTTCGGAGTTGGAGATGGCCGCCTTGACCGTGGTGTCAATGAGTGTCTCGAGCCCTTTCTTCACGGAATCCAACCGATCATCAATGTCCTCCTTGTGTTCTGCAATCCTCTTCTTCAGGAGGCCCACAAACTCATCACGGCTGATGGCTGCGTCACGCGTGACTCCATCGCCTTTGTCTCCCGGTAGATGTTCCTTGACAACCTGGGCAACCTTCTCCCCGTTCTTGGATACCCAACGTTCCCAAGATTTGGAAACGGTGCCTTCGGCAATCTGCAAGATATGCTCATCCGAGGGACCCTTCTCGAAAAGTCCGGCTTTGACGAGGCGCGGTCGCAGTGCGTCCCAATGCTCTTCGGAGATGTCACCTGTACCGTCAAGCGTAAGAACGGAACTATCCTTGAGCATCTTATCCAGAAGAGCATGCCAGAAGTCGTCCTGAATAATGAGATCACCATTTGGACCACGCTTAACGTGCACCATCCGGGGAAGAAGAGTCTGGATGTTTTTGACAGCACTCTCGGTAGAAGATGATTGTTCAAGGATATAGCCCTTCAAGTCGTTGAACTGATCATCTGTCAATTGCGGATGACCGGGGATGAATTGCCCAACGTTGCTCCTCCAGTGCTTCCAGCCATACCACCGGATGCTGCTATCCGAATCCGGCGAACCATAAGAAGACGCGCTCAAGACAACCAGAGCGAGGAGAAGCACTGGTAGAAGGTATGTGAACAGCTTCCACACGCCCCATATCGAACGACGAACCAAACTCAGTAATCGTTGCATGAAGGTAGGAGCAGTAGTATACGGAGGAGGTGGTGTTTCCCCGTTTGTGGTATTTGACTGTTCGGATAGCGGCCTGGATGTTCGGTTTGGTCTCGCCATTGTGGGTTTGGAGACCTTGCCAAAGGACGGATACTGTTTGTCAGACATGGATTCCGCCTCTGTGTCAAACAATTCTTGCTGCTGATCGACTTGATGTTGAGCATGCTGTAAAGAACTGGAGAGGGTTGACGCTGGTCGCCTTGCGATTCTGGGTGGTTCTGGAGGCTCGGGAGTATATTGGGTAGCCAGTCGCCTCTGTTGGGCCACTCGCCTCTCTTCTTCTAGCATGTCCCTCCTCTTTTCCGAGTCGGTGTAAACATCGCTTTCCTCCACGTAGCTGTTGCCGGTATCCGGTGCCACAAGTCCCCTTGTCTTGGAAGTAGGTGGTGTCGAAAGCAGTTGCTTGGAAGGTGGAGGGGGTGGTCGCATGGCCTGCGTCTTTGCTTCCTCCAGGCTTGCCATCTCTGCTTCCCTGGCCTCTCGAGCTCGGCGTTGCTCTTCCTTCTTACGCGCGGCCTCTGCTGCATGCTTCTGTTCCGCTTGACGCCGTGTCTCTTCAGAACGCTCACGTTTCAGCCGGGCTTCTCGTTCGGCCCGTTCCAGCTCGGCCTGTTCCTCAGCCTCCTCGTCGCGTGCTCTTTTCTTGGCTTCTCGTTCAGCTCGTTCTTTGGCGTCACGCGCAGCTTTTGCTTTAGCTTCTTGTTGAGCTTTCGCGGCCTTTTCCTTCTTTTCCCTTTCGGCCTTTTCCTTCATTTCTTTTTCTGCCTTCTCTCTTTCTGCTTTGTCCTTCTTCTCTTTCTCCACTCTCTTTCTTTCTCTCTCCGCGGCGTCTTTCTCGGCTTTCTCCCTTTCTTCCGCTGCCCTCTCCTCTGCCCTCTGCTTTTCTAGTAGCTTTGCCTTCTCAATCTGATCTTGTAACTTGTTGAGCGTTTGGGTCGGTTTTATAGCACGCCGACGGGGCTCTGGTTCGGGTTCCTCTTCTTCCTCGTCGTCGTCGTCGTCGTAATCGCCACCTTGGTTGTCGTATTCTTCCTTCTCTTCCTGCTCCTCCTCCTCCTCTTCCTCCTCTTCGGTTTCTTCCTCAATGGGGTCAGGGCGTCTGGGGCCGGGAGTTGTGCTACCCCTACGCGCATCAAGCTCTCGACGGCGAGCCTCAGCCTTGATATTGTCGGTCCTGACAGTTTCGTGGATCTCGGCGAAGGCAGTTTCGAGATCAGTACCTGCGGCGGTCTTGTTCCTGTCTGGCATGGCCACCAGTGAGGAGCCATAACTGAGACTGAATCTGGTGGGCGTTTGGTTCCTGACTTGCTCAACTGGAATCAGATTGCCGCGCTTTCCGAGCTTTGGTGTGCCTACGTCGGAAAGGGCAGGAGAAGGTGACACCACCGACCTCCGCGTTATCCGCTTGGGAGGCATGGTTGCAGTGGACTTTTTGAGAAGACTGTTAACGTCGTGAAAGGCGAGGTCAACGTGAGACCAGTGATTGGAATATGAACTGTCCATGGTGTTAGAAGGCGTTTTAAAATCCAAAATGAGAACAAGCGAGGTTATTCTTTTCCCTCTAACACAAATATTGTAGGGATGAACAGAGACGGACGAGAACACTGTGCAACTGAAAAAAAAAAAAGAGCCCAAAAGTGAGAGGGGTTACAAAAATGTTGAAGGCTATAGGCGGATGAAAAGAAGAGTCGCGCTTAGAGCATGTGGATGGGGCGATTCAAACTCACATTTAAATGACAGACTAGACGAGTGAGATGCCGCCCAAATACTTTGAGAACGAGTTGTCTCGGTGACAACGAATTGATGGGTGTGAAGAGGCTGGGCCGAATTGCAGAGCCGTGAGGTGGCTCTTTGGGTTCTTTTTGTGAGGCTGCCGCTGCAGGCCGAATTGCTTGGGTGAGCGTCCTCCTGTCCAGTCAAGCCAGACAAGCCGCCGGTCTGTATTGGAGGTCGATCTTCGGGTGGTTGCGATATGCGCCTTCGCCTGCGACTGCGACTGAATGGCAACCAGACTTTTGCGACGGGATTTGCGAGGCGCGCAACACGTGGCACCTCCAATCAAGGTGAAACTCGCTGAAGAGCCCTACGGGTGCCCAAAGTAATCACTCGATACCGTTGGTCAATTGCGCCAGCAGATCCGACGCGAGGGAGACCTGAAGAAAGCAACCCAACCTCCCAGCTGAACGTAGTGAGAAGTCGGGTAGTCGGGTCCTCGGCGATGATGTGCAGTGTTCCGTTGCAGACTCGGCACGCGTGGTTTCGGTTGATAGCGCGCGATGCTAGGTTGCAGCAGCGATCAAAGAAGAGTTGAGCGGAAGCCTTCTAGCGCTGGGAATCTTTTTTTCTGACAGAAATTGTGGATACGCTGTTGTATTTGGGGATCAATTGACTTTGGCTTCACTTTTTTCCATTCAGGTCTGGAGGTCGAGATAGGTCGTTTTCCAGCATGAGGGTAGAGAAATGCTCAAGGTGTGGGAGCCGGCGGAAGTGAATCAGAAGATGACTGCTACAGCGATGTCTCTGGAGTTGTAGGTAGGGAGGGAGTTAGTTGTTGACAATGCATGCATCCATTCGCAAACGGACAAGACAGGTCGCTGGTGTCTTGTTCTGAAAACGGCCTCGTCTCTTTGTGGATGTCTTGGTTGACTCGAGCTGTCTTTCATGTTGAGCTGTAGCTGTCCGCCTTGCCTTTGTTAGCAGTCATTGTCCATTGAGAGCCTCTTGTTTAATGGTGCCTTTTGTTATAAAGGCCATTCGAGTGCTCTTCGTCGAATGTTCTGTCTTCTCTTTGACGCCGTCACAATAGAAAGTGGAAGACGGGATGCGATGAATGACAATGAATGGAAGCTCAACAGCTGGAGCTGTGTGCCCACTGCTGGAGTTGCCGACTGCCTGCCCGCAACAGCGCGTTGAAAGGCCATCACTCATCTCGCTTGTCGGCTTGTGGTCCGTGCTCCTTCAAAAAGTGCAACTTCCTCGATTGATGTCAACTCCCCACTTCAGCCCAGTCGCGCGGCGCCAAGAAAATGATAGCGTCCGGGTGGAGGCTGACGGTTGGAGTGGATAGCCCGGACGTGCCCGGGAATGGCTCGATGAGTAAGCGAACTGATATGCGCTTAAGCGAGAGATATGCAGTTTCCGTTGCCGTATCTTGAATTCCCGATCTTCGGGGGGCTCGAGGATAGAATCAGGGACTTGTTCCATGGTCCAGGGGAGCCAGGCTGTGTCGTGTTGGTTCTTGTCAGATCGTGTAGACCGAAATCTCTTGTCCTTCATCTATTCCCGTCTGATCGCCGTTTCTTCTCACTGCAATCTTCCTAGCACGGACTTGACGACATCGAGATGGGATGAACCTGGGGCAACTGGGGCTCAATCAGCATTCCCAGTTTCCATTCTCCAACACCTCCCAAGGAAGTTCTCTAACGGGCGCAGCAGAGACGATCCAAATTGCACGTTCCACCATGAAACATTGGAACTTGTTGCTTGCTCCCGTTGACTATCATTTGATATTACTGTGTAGCGTTTCCTATCTACCCCATTTCTAGTTTCCGAAGCTGATTTCCGAAGTGCGGAGTGCACAATTCTTCTACTACAGTAGCTCCCTAGGCTCTAGGGTATGTTTGTTCCAAGACTTTCGAAAGAATGGGAGAAAAGATTTAGGCTATGGTCAGCCAAAGGGCCGATTTGGACTCTTTGACTATTGTCACATGTTACTTGAAAGCTGCACATACCTTTTCCACTACAACCATCTCGAGAAGATGGAATCGGGAACGTACACTAAATCGACAATAGAGCACAGCAGGGGGAGGCCTGGACAAGCTTCTCAAGCGGATGGGGTCGCCGTGGTCTTGGTACCCCAAATTCCAAAACCTTACCGTCGCATGTCACGACAAATCATCCAAGGCTGCACCCGTACGAACCCGCAGCCCGTCGCAGGGTGCTGTGCAGGGTAACATGGTAACCCCCAGGGCAACAGGCAACGGATGGCAAACCTCTTCAGACGGGAGTCTCATCTCGATTCTCATCCCATTGACAATCAACACTGTCCTACTGCGTGGTAGGCCGATTTGGTTCCCTGTTGTTTCATCTTCGCCCCACGGCAAACTACGGTCTAGCGAAATTCGACAATCGTCATTTCATGACCGGACCCGTCCGGATCCCATTGCAGGATTACACCAGGACCCATCCCGGTCCATCACGGTCTATCACAGGCCCAGGGAATGGAAGCCAGGGCCCCATTCCCGGACCAACCCAACAGACCCCTCGTTGCAGGCTCGAAGACTCGAGCTTAATTAACCAGTGCATGCGCTGCCCTGCCGCACTCGCTCGGTGCTTACCACCTTCTACCAACCACAATTCTATCTTTTAACCGGTCCTAACAAAACATCCTCTTCCACCCTTTGTCACTCTTTTTGTGTGTGTGTGTGTCTGTTTGGTTCCCTTCTCCACGGTAGCAGCGGCAACGGCATCAACAGCAGCAGCAGCAGCATCACTTCAGTTTTGAGAAAAAAGAAAGAAAGATATCGCCTTATCGAGCATCCAGAATGGCTGTGGGAACAGTTCTCGTCACCGGGTAAGACCAGCCCTTCCAGCCCTTTTTCCCGCCTCCAACACCCGACGACACGAACCACCCTCTCCGAACGCCCAGCCCAGCTACAACACTGCGCCAGTCATCCTTGAAGATGCTGCACCGCGCTCCAATTCCGCCGCACGGGCAGCTGTGTGGATCGCCTTGAATACCACAAGAACGCCTCGACGCGCGCGCGCAATTGCACCCCGCAACCACTCATCATCATCCCGTCCTTCTCCCGTCGTCGTCGTCGTCGTCCAGTGAGCGCGCGTGGCGCGTTGCCCTTGTTATTGTTGTCGCGGCATAAGATATTGATTGTGGCTTGCTTTTGCAGTGGTACCGGCTACATCGGCTCCTTCACCACCCTCGCCCTCCTCGACAACGGCTACGATGTCGTCATTGTCGATAGTCTCCTCAACTCGTCCCAGGCCGCCGTTGACCGCATCGAGCTTATCTGCGGCAAGCGTCCCACCTTCTACCAGGTCGACATCACAGACGAGGCCGGACTCGACGATGTGTTCTCCAAGCACCCCGAGATCGACAGCGTTATTCACTTTGCCGCCCTAAAGGCAAGTTGCAAATCTGGCGGCACCCGATATCATGTCCGTCTGTGTCTGTGGTGTGACCATCAGCTAACAATTGTCCCTTGTGGACCTGCAGGCCGTTGGCGAGTCTGGCGAAATCCCACTCGAGTACTACCGTGTCAATGTCGGCGGCAGCATCACCCTGCTCCGTTCTATGGCCAAGCACAATGTCCCCAACATTGTCTTCTCGTCCTCCGCCACTGTCTATGGTGATGCCACCCGTGTCCCTGGCATGATTCCCATTCCCGAGAACTGCCCCATCGGCCCCACCAACACATATGGTCATACCAAGGTGATGATCGAGACCGTCATCGCCGATCATGTTGAAGCCGAGAGGAGGAAGGCCAAAAAGGCGGGCAAGCCCTTCGAGCAATGGAACGGCGCTTTGCTCCGCTACTTCAACCCTTGCGGTGCTCACCCCAGCGGCATCATGGGCGAGGATCCTCAGGGTGTCCCTTACAACCTCTTGCCTTTGCTTGGTAAGGTAGCGACTGGGGAAAGGGACAAGCTTTTGGTCTTTGGTGATGGTGAGTAGTCCCACCCAGAAGAGACAGTCTTCGACCCCAGATGACAGGATGCTAAACCGTGTATGACAGACTACGCCTCCAAGGATGGCACTGCGATTCGCGACTATATCCATGTCCTCGATCTTGCCAGCGGTCACCTTGCCGCCCTCAACTACCTCCGCGAGAAGAAGCCTGGTGTCAAGGCCTGGAACCTTGGCTCCGGTCGTGGCAGCACAGTGTTCGAGATGATCAAGGCTTTCAGCAAGGTTGTCGGTCGTGACCTGCCCTACCAGGTTGTCGACAGGAGACTCGGCGATGTGCTGGATCTGACTGCCAACCCCGCGCTCGCCAACGAGGAGCTCAAATGGAAGACCAAGCTCACTCTGGAGGACGCGTGCGCCGATCTATGGCGCTGGGTGGACAACAACCCCAAGGGTTACCGACAAGATCCGCCGGCCGAGCTCTTGGAGAAGCTCAAGGCCAGCAAGGCCATCAAGAACTAAAGGGGGGCTCTTGGGCTCTTTTGTTGCTTTTACGACCACCTTCTTGAACATTCACACACATCACATTCTGGCTTCTATCGTTTTGGGGCTTTGGGTCGCATCACACTGTTTTAACAATTCCCCCTTTGGTTTATTCCCCCATTTTTTCTGTTACGACTGTGTTATGATTCCATTCGCTACGTTGCTACGTACTCGCTCAGTTCACGACACCCCCTCTGATTACACGTAATCAACCTCATAGATAGCATCTCATAGAAGAATACGGAGGTGAAATTCTGCATGAATTCTGCATGCCGGCATGCCTCCAGTGTTCTTTATTATATTGTCATATCCCAGTCATGGCTATGGGTGGAAGAAAATGCAAAACCAAACAATTCTCATCAGACCTTCAACAACAGCTTGCCCGTAGTCTTCCTGCCCTCCAGGTCGGTGTGCGCACGCGCCACCTCTTGAAGAGGATAGACCTCATGGACCTTGATCTTGACCTTCTCCGTCTTGATCAGCTCAAACAACTCCGTCGTCCACCTCTCCCACTCCTCCGGCGTAACAATGTAGCCGAACAAAACCGGCCTCATCACCTTAACATTCTTGGCCCCCAACCTCAAAATATCCAGCGGATCCACCTTACCCGATGCGTTTCCAAAGCTAATCACCATCCCCTTCCTCGCCACCATCTCCAAATCCGCATCAAACGTAGCCTTACCCACCCCATCAAAAATCACATCCACCCCGCGTCCGTTCGTAATCTCCTTCACCCTCTCCACCACATCCTCGCTCTTATTATCAACCGTCCACTGCGCGCCATGGCAATGCGCCTGCTCGCACTTCTCTTTTCCTCCAGCCGTGGCAATCACTTTCGCGCCCATGACGCTCAAGATCTGCACCAGCAACGAGCCCGTACCGCCCGCGGCGGCATGCACCAGCGTCCAGGGCCCTTCGCTGATTCCCAGCTTTTGCTCGATGCCCGCGGCTTCGCGAACCAAGGTTAGGGCGGTTAGACCCTGGAGCAGGGCGGCGGCGGCGGTCTCAGAGGAGATTTTTTCGGGAAGGGGACCGATGCAGCGAGAGGCGGAGACGGAGGTGTATTCCGCGTAGCAGGCGTCGCTGAGGTAGGCGATGCGGTCGCCGGGGGTGAAGCGGGGGTGTTTGGAGGAGACCACAGTGCCGGAGGCTTCTTTGCCGGTTATGAGCGGGTAGCCCGAGGAGGAGGGGTAGAGGCCTGTTCGGAAGTAGCTATTTGGGGGAGAGTTAGTTTTGGTATTTGTGAGTTAAAAAGGTGGGAGAGGAGGGAAAACTTACGTATCAATAAAGTTGACGCCAATGTACTCGTTCTTGACGAGGACTTCGCCCTCCTTGATCTCCGGCACGGGCAGGTCGGTCTTGTACTTGAGGACGTCGACGTCACCGGGCTTTTCGATGACGACGCCGGACATGGTCTTTGGGACTTCGGTCGACATTTTGGAATAAAACTTGGTGTTTTTGGCTTGGGAGCTGTGATAGTTTGCGCTGGTGGTAGAGATGTTGGTTCCCGGGCGGACGAACGGCGCGGGGTGGATGTTGCGATGGTGTTGGTGCGGGGAAGCGGGAATTGGCGATGTTATTTGTGAAGACCGTGAAGGAAGGCAGGGACGGTTCGTGAGGGAAGCAAAAGCAGAAGTAGCAAACCGATGACGGGATGAACTCGAGGGGGTCACGGTCAGGTTTAAAAGGGGAAGAAGCCGACTGCGACTGCGGTGGGCCGCGATGGTGTTGATGGTGGAGATGATATCGGTAGCGTGACGTGAACCGGTGCTTGCGGCCATCATCGTTTTTGAATGTCTCGAACCTTGTTGGCCCGTCGGTTTTGGCCCCACGACGAGCTGGACCTACTTGTAGAACTGCGAACTGCGGAGAGGGACTGCCTTTACACACTGACTCACCGGGTGAGAACGGAGAACGGAGTCGTATCACGTCAATCTGTTGGTTTGCTCGTGATGCGAAAACCGACCAACAACCATCCCAAATAGAATATGGAAAGCGAATCCCGTCAATCTCCGAAATTTTCAACAATGGTCATGCTCTCTCTGTTGCTGAGCGTCCATCTTGCTCACGTCTACGCAGTATCTAACAATGAGTGTAATGCGAAAGTTTAACACCGATAACAGATAAGACGGGCCGATGATGTAATCAAAGACACCCTCACTAATAAATCGCGAAGCCCGGCCGATTGGCAATTCTGTCCGGTGTTGTTCGGTTCGGACTGAACATCCAATCTTGTTGATCGGAGATCAAACATCAAGGACTATTCGGAGGTTGATTGTTCATCCCATAGTAAGACGGAGTGAGACCGAGTATCGGAGAACTGCTTTGTAATTATCGCAGAGCCGAAGTCGTACAATCCGGCAACACTTTGAAAGAGTCGCGGTGTGTCTTGGTCCCTTCCATCCTTCTTGGCGCATCGTTCGGTATCGGAATCTCGGAGTGGAGAAGCTGGAGGGGGGAGATCCGCAGCACCGGATTGAACGTTGCTCCCCTCCCGGTCATCCATCAACAACCTTCTTCAATGGACCAACAGCCAGTCATCCTTTGCGGCAAAGCAGCAGGATGTGAGTTGTAGCTGAGATTGACAAGCGACGGAGTGTGCGCATCCAGTCCATGCCAGGTACGGGCAATTCATCAACTGGTCTTGCCGGTTACCCTGGTCTCCTGCCTGTTAGCGAGGTTCATCAGGTGAAGCCTTTCAAGAAGCTTCAATATCAGAAAGGAATCATCAGAACGTCATGATACTGAAAAAAGGTTAAAACCATACCGCGCTTGGAGCCTTCATCGTGAAATTGGACTCTTCATGTCGAAGACATGTAAATTCAACCGACATCAAAGCCCTCTGCTATTTGGCATCTCTTAGACCGAGACTTGACATACTTTCTCGCCAAGAATGCTTTGGACCAATGATACGTTAGGATCGCTAACAATTTGCCTTGCCTTTGCAGGAAACATGTTCATTCAACCCCAATGGCGCACATCCAAAGAAACATATCCTGTACAATACAATACTGGTTTGTTTGTTAGTTTGGTTCTTCGGCCATGGGTTGAACAGGGGAGAACTAGAGTTCTTATTGGCCTTCTTTTGGCTTTCGTTTGAAGCAACTGACAATGACCAGGGTCTAATACGCCACGA
>RAOV01000046.1:0-94842 GCA_009806015.1 Neurospora sp. CHS-2018b
CGTGGACTTTTTTTGAGCTGCTATTGACACCGTGTCTCGGTGGGGACCCTGGCTCCGCAATTAATTGCATTCTGGCCCATTATAGACAGAATCACTTATTCCTTCCTTACGGAATCTTTAATATAATTAAAGGAATAAGCGCTTCAATAAAGTAATTAAATCGTAATAAGTACCGGGTAAGTAAATTAACTTCTCTCGTTCGAAGATAGTAATCGCGGTAATTAAATAAATAAAATAATTAATTTAAATATTAAATATATAATTTTCTTCGTTCGAAGGTAGGAATTATAATTAATAAAATAATAAGTAAATTAATATATATACTAATTAAATAGGCTAACTTCCCTCGTTCGAATATAAGGGTTATAATTAATATATAAATAGGGTAGGAAGTTAATAAACGCTATTAATATAAAATATAATAATAAAATATTAAATCTAAATAAAGTAATAAATTTAAATAAATTAAAATATAAATCTATCTTAATACTATATAATTAAGTTAATTATCTTCGTACAAATTTAGTAGCGGCGGTTAATATAAACGTAAAATAATAAAATAATACATTTAAATTAAATAATTAATTCGAATAAAGTAATAAAATATATATAATTTAAATAATAAATAAGCAATCTAATTACTCTAGAATATAATTAATAGCCGCAGTTAATATATAAATAGAATAATAAGGTATTTGGGTTAAATAGAATAAAATAAACAAATTTATTAAAAAGTTTCTAATTAAACTTTATTAATAAATATAATATGAAATTTATATTAAATAATTATAAAACTTTTATACCTCTTTAAATATTATTTAAATTAAGAATAACCTTTTCAATATAATATATACCGTATTAATTTATTTTAAACTAGTTATATAAAATTATTAACCTAATTAAATTAATAAAGATTTTTAAAAACCTATTAAAATAGAATAGAATAATATTATAATTAGAAGTACAGGTTTATAATATAGTAGCGATCTATTACTATACTAATACGAACACCTTGAAAGGTTACACGCATTTTAGAATTATATAGATTTTTTAATAAAAACGCTCAATTTCTATACTTATAATAAAATTGGAAGAAAAATTGTATTTTACGTATTTTCGTAAAATAAAAATCGTATTTACGTTATATAACTACTTATAAACCCATATACAAGTTTTGGCTAGGTTTGGACTATTGGTTGTTATGTAATTAAATACTATATAAAATCCCTATGGAAAATGTGCGATTTTTGCTGTCCGGTGAGGTTTTGGCATGTCCGGTGGTTTTGGCGCCAACTCTGTAGAGTAGAGTTGGGGAACAGACAGGAAATCTGTCAGCCTCCCCAACGGGTAGATGTCACCTCTTGAGCCTCACTCATTATCTAGGGGCACTTGTACCACGACACTTGCTCCTGGCTATCAAGTATAGCACGGCCTAGTTATTACGCCTTAGGAGCATTGCTCGCAAGTTGAACATACTTATCGCCACTATCCCTTTGGAGTCAGATTATTTCATGAAGCGGGATGGCATCATACTACTAGGTACCAAGCTGTTTATAGAGCACCGTTGTAAGAAGAATCTGAACTCAAGGTGATCCATCTCGGACATATGAAGATCTGGTTCACAAGCTGGCCACAACTGGACCACATCATAGCCAAGCTTTCCAGTCAAGCTTTCTGAGTGACGCTGGTCCATGCCCTCTTCAGACATATTCCCCCTTGTACTGCCAGGTTCTCCAGACTGACGTCGCGAACCGTCTCCCGTTTCCCCTGGTCCTAGCTGCCCTGTCAGTGTTCTTTGAAGCCTCCAGTCTTGGCAGACCGGTTTCCATTTTGGATCCACTGAAACAATTGTTAAGCCAACCAACAGAGCCACTGCACCACTGTTCCCCGAACAATTGGGGCTGCCCTAATCTCGACGCCGCGACCGCGATCTCAAAGTAAACACAACACCAACAGCACCAGTCAGTCCGTCGCATGTCTTCGGCCCATACGCTGACTGCGCTCTTCACGCCATGCCGCCGTCGTCAATCCCTCAACCCGGTCAGGGCAAGCCGCCCTCGCGACGCGGTTCTGTAAGCGGTCCCTCAGGCCCGCAGGGACAGTTTCGCGCCAGCATTGGAGCCAGCGCCATCCCACGCCCGCAGACAGCGCTCAGAGGATCTAGGGTACGTTTCTGCCTGTTGCAAATTGAAGAAGATGACGGATTTATCCAAGATGAAGTACTAATGACCATTCCGACATGTAGCCGGGAAGTTTTCGCGCTTCGATTAGTGCTCAGCCGTCTTTCGCCTCCAACCTCACCGGCGATTCACACATTCCGCTATCGATTGCCAACTTGAGCCGTTCGAGTTCGCGGCAAGGTCGTACGCCGACCGGGCCATCACCGCCGCCCGCTAACGATGAAACCGCGGCCAACTCTACGAACCCGACGCGCGATAGCAGCAAGGAGAACATTGCGCCCCCAGATGCAGCGGAGTGCGAAGCCCAGAGGCGGCGCATCGAAGAGCTGAAGGCCGAGGTTGGCACTCTCAGTTACCAGATCAGCAACTATGAACAGGAAAAGGAGTTGGCGCGACTGCAGATGGAGAACGAGATGCGCGATATCCGACGACGAGCTGAGGAGGATTTCAAAGCAAAACAAGTCGCCGATGCCGAAAAGTCTAAGGCGCTGCGACATGCTGAGTCGCTGCAAGCTGAGTTGGACGCCCTACGAGCCGAGAAGGAAACCCAAAAACGAGAACTCGATGCGAAAACAAGGGAAGCGCAGGAAGAGGCAAGGCTTCTTCAAGAACAGGTTGAGGAGTTGAAGGCTAGCAAGGAGGACGCGGCAAGACTAGCGGAGCGAGAAACTACCGAATTGAAGGCGAAGGTTGCTCTGCTGGAGAGGACTGCCCAAGAAGCAGAAGAGGAGAACAGAACACTGAATGATACCCTCGAAAAAGTCAATGCCCAACTGGCAGAGCGAGACGACACGATAGGCAAACTCGAAGCCGAGGTTCTTCGACTCAAAGCTCACACAGGCGATGCCGAGACAGTCTCCGTGATTCGCAGGGAGCTCTCGGACCAAGTCAACCACATTCGGATGCTCGAGTCTAAAAATCGCGAGCAAATAACAGAGCTCAAACACTTGCGACAGATTCACAAGGCCGTGGAGGTGGTAGAGGAGGAGAAGCGAACACTACAGAGGAAGTTGGAAGCGGCGCAAACTCTGGAGACCGAGCTGGCCGAGGAACGAAGGCAACGGCTCAGGCTGGAGGATGAAAGGAGATCATGGACCGCGTACTTGGAGTCCAATTCAGAGGGCCCCGTCGAGTTCGACTCACCGGAAGCCGTGGCGAGGGCATTGGTGGAGGAGCGTTTCCGTTCTGCCTCGCTCACCGAGCGGTTGGGCGCTCTCCAGCCAGAGATTGCCGACCGTGATAACATCATCAAGTCACTGGAGGATGAGAAGGCCAGACTACTCGAGCAGATCGAGAAACTCAGGGCGACCAGCGGACCTTCTGCTAACGACAAGGCCCGCGCCCGTCTCGACAGGCAACGCGCCCTTGCCGTCAAGGAAGTCGAATACCTGCGCGCCCAGCTCAAGACATTCGACATGGAAGACGTGACCATGCAACCCGAGCAGCTCGACGAGCAAAAAGCCAAGCGGATCCAAGAGCTCGAGGACCTCGTCGACAAGTACAAAGAGGAGGTTAACACCCTTCACGCCGACCTGACCTCCCTCGAGTCCGCCACCACCAGCCCCGTCCAGCCCGTCCACGGGCATCTGATAGGCACCAAACGGCCCCGCGACGACGACAACTACGAAGCCGAATCCGAACAACTCGGCCAACTCGCCCGCAAGAACCGCAAACTCCAATCCGAGTTCTCCGACCTGCAAACCGCCCACCGCATCCTCCAAAAGGAGCACGAAGTAACCACCTCCCAGCTGCTTGCCGCCAAGGAACAACTCAAAACCCGCATCCTCTCGTTGCGCGACAACCCCACCTCCGAATACGAAAAGATCAAAACCGACACCCTCAAAGCCCTCAAGCTCGAAAACGCCGAGCTGCTCGCCCATCTCGAGCGCCAGCCCACCTTATTCGCCACCGTCCCTGCCACCCAAATCGCCGCGCTCAAGCGCGAAATCTCCGCCGCGCAGTCCGAGACGGCCTCAGCCCAGAAACGCGCCGACCGGCTTAAACAAGTATGGGCAGCCAAGTCCGCCGAGTTCAAAGAGGCCGTTTTCAGCACCCTGGGGTGGACTGTTACCTTCATCCCGGGAGGCAAGATGCGGGTGGAAAGCGTTTATTACCCTTCCAAGACGGAGGAGCACGAGAATAGTATCGTTTTCGATGGCGAGAAGGGCACGATGAAGGTCGGTGGCGGACCAAGGAGTGAGTTTGCGAACAGGATTGCGGATAATATAAGGTTTTGGGTTAGGGAGAGGGGGGAGGTGCCGTGCTTTTTGGCGGCGTTGACGTTGGAGTTTTATGAGGAGATGAATGGGGCGAAGCAGTTGCAGGCGGCTGGGGGAGGGGGAAATGGGAGTGGGACGCCTATGGAGGGGGTGACTGGGACTGCTTCGGCTTAGTAGGTCAGCTTGTTCGGTCTGATACCTGGGCTCCCTGGGGTGGACGTTGTTTTGGGAAGCATCAATATGGCGTTGGTAAATATGTTTTGCTTTCCTTTCCTTTACAAGCTGGTCTGTGCCCCTTTCGAAAAGAAAGTGACAAGACTTTAACGAACCGGATGCTTAGTTCCCCTCTATCAGGCCCTCTGGCCTTTATCACGCAGAATGGAATAAGACCAAAATGGTACTACACATACATACATAATTTGACTTCATAAAACGTGGAAAATTGGACAGCCGAAGGGATGACTAGGTACTTTTACTTTGTTGCTATCAACAACGCTCAAATTCGATTCCAAGTACAGTAGTCACAGGACGTTGTCACGAGTTTGAACGATTTATGAGGTACGAGATAGTAAATACCGAGTGATAAACATTCTTAACCAAGGTATGTATCAACCACCAGTTACCATATGATATATGTCGATTTCTGTATTTTCTGTATCGTCCGAGGTAGTGGCCCTGCTGGTTACATTAACTCTATGGGGTCTGGCGATCGGAAAGAGAATGTCCTAAATAAAGAAATGAAGTGGAAAGTCGATTAGCGAGATTACCCGAGATCTCCGTTGGCCTAATACGCCCAAGCCCCTTTACATGGCCCCCTTATTTGTCAAACATCTTGCCATGGCTTTATTAACCTTTGTTCTTCTCTCTAAATGTTAACCGCCGATTGTCACGATGACGGTTGCACAGATACATGATGAAGTATGCAAAACGAATGGTTTCCAGAAGTACAGCTAGTTACTTGTGCATTCAATATCGAGAGAATGCCCACGACGTCTGATCTGTGGCATAAATATTTTTCGGAGCATGATGGTATAACTATGACAAAAAGAAAAGATAATTGGGTAAAGTAAGTAACTAATGAAGTGCCATGCAAAAAAATAAGTATGACAGGCCAACACCGTACCATAGGACGTTAGTTCAAAACCAACCATAAAAGACAAATAAAACAGTAAGATGATATATCCATTACATGGAGATAGATTGCGGACAAGACAGATCAGATAGCCATATTTTCCTCACATGGGCTAAACAGATAACCGCAGTCTCATTCCCTCAATTTTCTTCTCCTGTTTACCCCCGCCCCCGATGCACTTTCACTTGGCCTCATACTTCCCGCCGATCAACTTCTTTGACAGAGGAACATTAGCCCACGTCCTGCCATCCTTGCCCAGCGGGGGCGAAATTGGTCCCTTGTCATCCGCAAATGGATCCTCTTCCTCCGACTGTTCTTCCGCCTTTTCCTTGCCCTTGCCTTCTACGAGCCTTGATACCGAAATACCGCTACCACCTTCTCCTGCCGGAGGAGCTGTGTATTCCCACCTGACCTCGATGTGCCCGGGCTGTGGTTCGGCGTTTTGCTCGCCAATCACCCGGCAGATGATCTTGGCCCAGTCATCCGTCAGCGTCAACTCGGGAATTCGCCAGTACACGAGATGCTTGTCCTTCAGGTGGGTGCCGGAAGGCTTGGTCTGGACACCACTTGCACGGGCACCCTCGTAGGTCGCGACGAAGGTCACGTTGTGCAGGACAATAGGGCGCTGCAACGTCACTGAAGGGTTGAGGCGATACTGGAGCAAAAGACCGAGCTTATCGCCTTGGGGTTTCCATACGGGGTTGATGACGATGGGGCAGTGGGAGGAGACGAGAGCGGTATCGTTTTCGGCGTGGACTCGGTAGGTGAAAGCGGGGGTGGATACAGTCGTGAGGTGCGAGGTGTTGATGGTGAACTCATCAGGCGAAGTGGCGTCGCTAGTAACGAAGAGGCGATTGGGTCCAATAGACTCAAGGCGAGCAAAGTTGTTGAGACGTATTACTTGATTATCTAAGGTTACCGTTAGCCAAATCGGACAACATTAATGACACATCACATGCAACTTACCGGTCTGAAGGCTTGAAGGGTCGGCCTTATATGATAGAGCGATTTCACCAGTGACTTTCACGGACTTGGCCTCTCCATCCTGGAAAAGAGCAGAGACGGTTTCGATGATGGACGAGTGCAGCCCTGGTCCAAAATCAGATCCGTGAATGTCCTGATGCTTCAGGTGCGCGATACCGCCATAAGCTGAGCCCGCTCCGTATGATGTTCCAGACCGGATAGACTGATTGTCAGAAGCATGCGAGGCATGGCTTGGCTCTGAGCCCAGAGTTGTTGGGGGTGTAGGCCTAATGATGGATGAAGCCGTAGCTGGCAGGGATGGCGATGAGGGGAAAGGATTCTCGGAGTGCTCCGGTACTGGCATAGCAGGGATGTACATGGTATGACGCACATCTCTTCTGCCTCTAACAGTTCCTGCCTTGCGATTCGGCAGTCCCATTGCCGTGAGTGTGTGGGCGACGTTCGACAGGGCCGCTTGCTTCGCATCCTGGTCCTCTTCCGCAATAGGTTCGTTCTGAATGTTGAGCTTGAACAAGTGATCAGGCTCTTCAGCGGCCGCCTCCCTTTGGGCCTCGGCGATGGGGTCGTGGGAATACTGAGGAATGGTATAGCCCTCGGCATCCTTTGCAGGCTCCTCTTGAGATTGAGACTGTTGGGTAGAGGCGGGAGGTGCCGAGGGAGGGGCATCGAAAATATCCTCGGCTGTACCATTGGTGAGGTTGTTAGAAGTCGGTCGTGGCTGGCTAGACTCGGCCTGTCTATCCCCAGAGTTGAATCCATTTGTACCGTTATGCAAGAAATCGTTGATGTTGTCCCTCTTCACCCGCTCATCTGAGGTGGACGGTCTTTCGGCCAAGGACGACAAGCGGTTATTATGGGACTCTGCCAGATTGTGAGAAGACCCCCTTGGAGATAATGTCTGGCCATGACTACTTCCAAGGCCGCGAGTGAAAGAGCCAAGGCTCTTGGGGGGGCCCAACTGTCCGAAGCCCCCATGAATGCTCTGCCTTCGACGTCCCAGCATTGTGCCAATACGGCTACGCAGCTTCGAATCTGGTTTAACTGGTTAGTAGGCCGATAGCGCATCACCCTGAAAAGCGCCGCACATACCTGACTGATCTCTAAAGCCGGAGTGTTGACTCATGCCGTCATCGTCGTGCAGTGGAGTGCCCGGAGGGGGTCCCACGGCCGGGCTTCCTCCACCAGCAGAGCTCGATTGTCTAGCCGTGGTCGTCCTCCTTTCAAACTTGGGCCTTCCAGCGGTAACCTTGGTGACGAAGTTGTGGATTTCCAGGCCAGTGTTAACCTCGAGCATCGTGTTCAACACCTCCTCCGCTGCCGCCTGGGTCCGAGTGGCTTGGTCGACTTCGTGGGTCTGGAACTGAGTCAAGACATCGCGTAGGTGGTTGGTTCTTTGCTCATCCAGAGCCTGGAGGGTTTCGAAGATAAACGGCGCCTGCGATTCCCATTGTTGCGAGGCAGCTTCCAGTCTCGATGCGGCCGCATCCACCTTTTGGCTATTAGCCTTTCCACCCTTCTTTGAGAGCTTTTCGGACTTTTCGGCAGCATCGTCGAGCTCTTTTGCCATCGTTTGGAGGTTGGAGTTGATGGTGTTGATGTTCTGCATCTCCTTGCGGGACTGGAAGCTGCGAAGGGGTTGCTCGACATCCTTATCGATGCGCTGGGCGTATAGCTGGTGGGAAGCCGCAATTCCATCGGTCGACGAGAGGATCTTGTCCCATGGTGCCTGAAAGACTCTATTCAATGGACATTGTCAGTGCTCTGTAACCGGAAGCGAGGGCGGGATTGGAGTCGCAATCGGGATTGGTATTGGGATTGAGAGGGGAGGAGAGAGAGAGCGGGAGTGGTGCGACGAACCCTAGCTCGGATGCGGCATTGGGAACCTTGAAGAGAAGCAACTTGCGCAAACCGGCAACATATTGCTCCTCGACCTTCCTGCGTTCCTGTGGTTTGTTTCTTCAGTTTCGTTGTCCTGTCGGTGGCGGAATGTTCTCGGGCGGTCGGCGCATTCGTACCTGAAGCCAGTCCGCAATTTCCTGGTTGACCTTTGTGATCCGCTTGACCCGGTCCGAGAATATTTGTACCGCTTGGTTCGGCTGGAGGCTGGCCTGGAGCAGGTCAATGGTTAGAATTGCTTCCCCGGGCGACTCAGAAGAGGAACTCCAGGCTTACCAGCATCGCCGGGTACTCTGCTCTCGAGAGGTCGTCCATGGTGGGCGTGGTCATGCGATGAGCTGCGCAATTGAAGGACTCGCTCGGACTCGTGTGAGGGGAGGGGGGTAACGGCAAAGATCAAATCAACAGCAAGAACGACATTAAGATAAGACGCCAACGAGGGCGCAAAAGGGGAGGGGAATTAATGATTTGTACAGGTAAAGGTAAGGTAAGAAAAGGGAAAGGAGATGCTTTTGGAGAGCCGGCCTGGGACTAAAAGAAAAGCCGGGTCTGTTTAATCCAATTTGCGCGAGATGTAATGTTAAAGTTGTAAGGTTGAGTTGGAGTTCTAGCGGGTAGGTTAGTCGGTTAGGTAAGGCGTCAGGGTGCGGATTCGAGGTAAGGTACTGACGCTTACATGGAACACACGGGCATGGCAGCAAGCACATGGATTCGGTTCCTCTTGGAAGGAAGTTCCGAGGCCAGCCTGTAATCCGTGCAACCAGCGCTAATTCGTAGTTGGGTAATTACCGGTGCTGGGACAGCGTGCAGGCACGAAAATGCAAGACAGGCGGCTGCCCGAGCTGCATCTGGCACTTCCAGCAGTCGCGGTGCCTCGCATCGCTTTCCTGATGTCACGGGATGGAGCCTGTGCAGTTGTGGAGATTTTTCTCATTTGATGGAGCCTCGATGGAGCGTGCACAATTTCCCCACCAGCTGTCGGCAAGTGCTTGGTTGGTCGAGCGGGCCAATCAACATGAGACGTTACAGCCCAATTCGAGGAGCTCCGGGCCGGACCACCAAGGTGAAAAGTGGTACGTACCTTTTCCTAACCCCTGAGTCCTGTTGTCCAATGCCTTCCAGGTTTGGTCCATCGAGGCATGCCCCTGGCGCATGGCCTGCGTAATCGTGCGTACCTCGACCGGAATCGAAATGCTGAGACTTTCACCTGACGCCAAGTCCAACCCCAGATTCGAGATTCGACGATCCTTCGATTTTTCGATTGGTTCCTGTCTCAAGGTCCATCATCTTTATCCCACTCAGTGTCGTAGATGGTGCGTTGAACGTTGACCGAAAGGAGAAGCTTGGACACATCTCGCTTTTGGGTAGGGTGACAGGAAAGAATTCAACATGTCCCATTCTCCCGAGAGTCCCGAGAGCACATGGAAGCAAAGCCTGACGGCCTCAGAACGATATGAAAGTATCCAGAAACTGTAAGTCGCTCCTCGAACACCACCTCAAACATATGCTTATCAATTAACAAGTCAGCAGTTTGTGGCCGCGGCAGGGCTGAGTGAAAACGCCTTTGCCCTGGAGAAAAATGCCTACGAATCTGCACGCACCAGGGAGGAGTACGATGCATTTTGCAACCAGTCCCCTTTCGAATCTCCCGAGGCAGATCAGGCCGCAGTGGCTGTTACTAATGAACAGAATGAAGATGAGAACGCCCAAGTGGATCATGGAGTTACCATCGGTGACTATGACAACTGCCACTACATCACCAGCGGTGTGACTGCCGATGTCTACAGAGCCGGAGACAGGGCGCTCAAGGTCATCGTCGAGACCAAAAACATTGAGCCTCACAACCCCACACGAGAGGCAAAGCTCCTGGGCCTCTTGAGCAAGCCTTGCATCCCTCTGCTCGACACCTTTCGGGACCACGAACAGCGTCTGGTCTTGGTCTTTCCATATATGCCGCTGACTCTTGAGAGCCTTCGAGAGCGGGTGCCTCTCACAGACAGCCTCATCCGCATCATCTTCATGGATGTCTTTACTGCTCTGGCCTCTTTACATAGCCAGGGAATCATCCACCGCGATGTCAAGCCTTCTGCTATTCTCCTCGAATCCCCCACAGGGCCAGCCTACCTTTCCGACTTTGGCGCCTCCTGGCATCCGACTCTCTCAGCAGCCACGGAGCCCGCAGACAACAAGATCTTGGATATTGGTACCGGTCCCTACCGAGCCCCCGAAGTATTGTTTGGGAATCACTCTTATGGGCCTTCTGTCGACATGTGGGGAGCAGGCGTGATGCTTGCCGAGTGCTGCAGAGAAGGTTCGAACAAGCAGCTGTTTGAGTCACGAGCTGTGCATGAGGACGGGAACCAACTGGGTCTCATTCTCAGCATTTTCAAGACCATTGGGTCGCCTACGAGGGAGAGCTGGCCTGAGGCTGTGAACTTTAGGACGCCTCCCTTCGACATTTACCGCACGTTCGAGTGTCGCTCGTGGGATAAGATCCTTCCAGATGTAACTGAGGAGTGGAGGGAACTGATAAGTGCCCTTGTGCGGTATGATAGTGGAAGAGCTACGGCTGAGCAGGTATGTGACCTATTTCTGGTATAAAAACGACTCTGTGCTAACGGGTGCACACTGATTAGGCACTCCAATACCGTTGTATGAATGAAGCGTGATTCAGGGCGCAACGTTATTTAAAGAAAATAAAAGTACATATCATACCACCACATGTTCAGAATCTCTTTCCATGATACGTAAGTTTCTGTCACTGAAAAGGAGCTGGATCTGGGAGCCTACTCCTTTTCGTAGAAGTAAGTCTCTTATGTTCACATCTTGCATTACCATCTGATCTGGCCCCCAATTCCACTGCAGCCTACAACTCTCTGCCCAGTTGGGCTAGTTCTTACCTTTGAGCCCCAACGCGACAAAGATGCCTGATCAACCAACCCAAGTTGTCATTTCTTCCATTTGCATATAATCGTCATTTATCTTGCATCTGTAAACTCACTTGACATTTCTATCAAAAGCGTTATCGCAGATCTCACCATGTCCCCGACACAGAACGAATATATCCGAACCATTCCCAACGACTACACCAAATACTCACCCCTATGCCCCGACGAAATCCGGCTTCTCAGAATTCGCAAACTGCCACACACATACTCTATCTTACCAGCAACCCTAACCAACACCACCACCGACCAAACAACGCTTCCACCCGTACAATGCGAACTCTACCGCGTCAAACTCTCCCCTTCCCAACGCCCGCCCTTCACCGCCCTCTCCTACTGCTGGGGCGACCTCCGACACACCCTCCCCATAACCGTCATCTTCCGTGACGCCGAGCTTCTTCGGAAGCCCGCTGAGCACGACGAGGACCCATCAGGATGGAATCTGCCACCCACCTCCCCAGCCCCAGTGGTAGTAGAAAACTTCAACGTCACCCTAAACCTCCACTCCGCCCTCCACGCCTTCCGTGCCGACCCCTCCTTCCCCGAATCCCGATTCCTCTGGACCGACATGCTCTGCATCAACCAAGACAATCTCGCCGAGCGGTCGTACCAAGTTTCTCTGATGAGGGATATCTACGATGGGGCGAGTGTGGTGGAGGTTTGGTTGGGCAGTGGCAGTGAGGAGGGGGAAACAGCAGGGTTGGGGTTGGTGGAATCGACATTACTACGCCCGGAAGACGATTTATTGACGGATGAGTTGATGGTCGAGGTAGATGGTGATGATGCTGGGAAAGCGATGAAGGAGGCGGAGGAGTGGAGGGAAAGGAATTGGGAGGGGGAGGGGGGGATGATGAGGTTGACGCCAGGAAGGTTTGTGGAGAGGTTGGGGAGGGATGAGGTGAGCAGGTTTGCGTGGGTGGTGTTGATGCGGTCGGGTGTTGTTCCGATGGGGGAGGGCGATGATGATGAGAAGAAAAGGGAGGAGTTGTTCGAGAGTTTGGTTGGTGAAAGGTCGGAGTTCTTTGACACAATCATTTTCTTGCTGCGGCATACACTTCGCCTTAACGACTCCGGAGAGGACGACGAAGACACTAGGTTGTGGGTGACGGGGAATAAGTTCTACCAGCGGGTGATGCGACTCAGTCAACTAGACTGGTTCAGGCGGATCTGGGTTATTCAAGAGGTTGTCTACAGCAAGCAGACATTTGTTCGACATGCCAACACGCGCATCAGGTGGAACTCGATGCTCAACCTGGTGAGGATCAAGGGAAAGTTGATGGCGGCGCGGTGGAGTAAGAAGTTGTCCAAGGACATTAAATATGACGACGACGAGCTACAGGTTCCGCGCCTGTGGAAAGAGGGTCTGAAGCCGTCAGCCCAGTTGGACTGGAACCCGAACCCAACGCCGGGCTATCCGATGCTGCCTTCGCTATCTCCGCTGGAGGTCATCTTCCAGACCAGCGCGTTTATCGCTACGGACCCGAGAGACCGGTTGTTTGGTATCCTGTCACTTATTCCATCCACTGCGGGGCTCAAGCCATATCTGCCGGACTACAGAAAGTCCATTGCTCAGGCTTCTTGTGATTTTACCAAGTGGCATGTTGAAGCGCTAGGGTCGTGGGATGTCTTGTCTCTGTGCCGCCCCAGGGGCCAACGTTCTTTCTTCAGAGACTCAACCCTTCCGAGCTGGGCGATTGACTTCAAGAAGGACTACGGAGAGATCCCCCCTTTTGCGCTACAAAAGCAGGCGGATGGGTCGCCCATGTTCTCTGCTGGTATATGTCCGCAGGCTTCATCCCCTCGACGCTCTTACCGCGTCATCAAAAGTGCTACCGGCCGCACGCAAGAAGAAGACCGCAACAAGATTACGCTACCAGGCTGCATCGTCGCTCGCATAACCAAAGTCTGGTCCCTCAATTCGAGTTCAATCTCATGGCTTCCTCACCCCAGTCTCTGGGCCAAAGGCGAGTCACCACCACCACCACCACCTCAGCCAGAACCAAAGAAAGAAGCCCCAGCGGCAAAAACCCTCCTCGACGCCCTCCGCTCCCTCAAAGCAGGCCTCAACCCCACAACACCTGCCTCTCCCTCCTCCGCCACTGCGGGAAACCAAAATCAAGACCAAGACCGTGAAGTCGACCCCCTCCGCTGGAAATCCGCCATGGCCTCTCACACCTCCCGCATCCTCCGCGAGCTATGGGAGTCCGTCTTCTACCCTTGCTCCGGGCTTCAAGCTTACCACCACCGTCTTCATCACTCCTGTCACCACTCCTTGGACGATACCGATATCCATCTCCTCACCACCCCCCTCTCCAACCTCCACACCCTCCTCACCGGCGTCGCCCTCTCCTCCCGCCTATCTGTGGCGGAGGTAGCTTTGCTTTTTCGGGATAACTTCTTCAATAGCCCCGACAGCCCCGACAGTCTCAGTCCCAATGAAAATAAGCTCCCCTTCTTCATCCAAGCAGAAATCAAACGACTAGCACGCGGAGCAAAGACACCGGTTGAGTCATCCTTTGATCCGTTTATCTACCAGGCTTTGTCATGGGGAGTATTTGCCACGGATGATGGGCGGATTGGAGTCGGGCATGCTTTTGCTAGGGAAGGTGATGCGGTGTTGGTTGTGGAGGCGGGGAGGACTGGGTATGTTGTCAGGCCTATTAGGCCGACCTTGGATTCAAAGGATGGAGATGGTAAGGAAGGGCTGGTGAAGAAGGGGTGGCAGATTGTTGGGGAGTGTTTGTTGGCGGGAAGGATGGATGGGGGGGAGGAGGCAGTGGTGGGGGATCCGTTGTATGATGATGTGCTCGAGGCAAATGTGGTGGGGAGGAGTAGGTATCGCGAGGAGAGGTTTGGCTTTTGGGGGAGAGGGCTTGAGGGTGGTATTACCTCAAGGGGCATGGAGAGAGGAGGGTGGAAGTATAGGAGTTCGTTTTGGATGGAGCCTGTCACTTTGACTTGAGAGTTGGAAGAAAGGTCAACATTCGGATGCTCTTGCCTTTGCCAGACAGGAATTCCCGGCCGCTTCAGCTGAGAAGATTGCGGTTGCATTGCGCCGTATATGCCCATAGCCATCCCCGACCTTAATCGCGACCCACGTTTGATGGACTCCGTTTCCAACTCGGGGATCGAGTGTGGGCTGGCGGCGAGGGCGGCTAAACATGAAGAAAATCTTTATGAGTTTGCAAAGGATAACCATTTCCTGTGGAGATTGAGCCAGGACTATCATCAACAATCAATTGGAATAAGCAACAAGAGGGCACAAAAAGAAAAGATACCGGAGAGGGAAACAGACAGCATCTTCGTCCAAGAAATGTCACGGACTGGACTGGGCTGATGCACTAAAACCCGGGGCGTCCGCGCGTATGTGATGGCGCTCTTCCGCTGTGGGCTACTGCGGGCTACGGGCTCACCCCTGCAGGCGGCGTCCACAATTCGACGCAGGTACAGAACCGTTCGGTGGAAAGTGACGTTCATCCAAACAAATTGCGGGGATGTTCGAGGTTTGTCGGATGGGGGTTGTGGTTGACCATTCAAAGTTGTGAAACACGTAACTTGGCTCCCTTTCATCTTCCAGCCGTTTGTTTACAAAATTTGAAGAACGGCCAACCGTCGGGTTATCCTTCAACGGCCCATTCGTGCGTACCGAGAAAGAGACAAGCAGACAGGAGAATACCTTCCGCCGATTGCGACCTCGGAAATGAAGACGAACGGAAAAGAAAAGCAGATTTGGAGAGGTGACGTCTTGGGATGGACCTGGAAATCAATAAACTAGCCCGTTGTAGGGCAGTCAGCGGGCCGAGCAGGGGCAATGCCAAGTTTATTTACAGGACGTACTTGGCATGGGGCAACAGGGCTGCTAGTTCTGGATGGTTGCTGGGTTCGGTGCTGGGCGTCGATCAACCGCCGTCTGGTCACCCAATTCACCTCACCTCTCTGGGATGGGAGGTCTGGAGTTTGAACGGTCCTGGATAATTTTGCATCATACGGGATGGGCCATGGAGAAGTATCAGAAGGAGTATTGGATGGAAATTGGAAAACAACCTAAGACGGAAGTTGTTGTCGTCTCTTCAATCTTTTTTTCTTTTTAGATCGCGCTTCTCCCTTCCCTCGCACAATATTCTTGCTGCAGGATCATCGCGCATCGTCCATTCCAATCTTCAGGTACCGCTTCCTCTCAACCAATCACGAGCGACCCGGGCAGGCTGTTTCACCTTCACCCATCAACGACAGCCAACGGTTCAGCAATCCAAACAAAATCTCGCAACGCGTTACACCAGTCCTCACTTTTGGATTGGACACAGCGTCAGGTCTGGGCCGTCTGAGGGTGAACGACTGGCCATACATACGGACAGGTACGACGGTCCAGCAAAAAGTTTATTTTCCCCGGGTTCACGAACACCAGAGACGGTCGACTTATTCTCCGGGTCGCGGGAAACGGCCAGGCTTAAATATTGCCGGCCACCTCTCACAGCCTGACGATTCGTCCACAGGCAAGAAAGCCAGAGGTCCTCCAAACCCAAGACTTTCATTCCAGGCCTCTCCATACTGAAACGCATCCCTGCTGGCCGGTTTGCAGACACTCATTCAACATTCATTCATTTCACCCGATATATACAGTTCGGAATTCTTGGTCCTGACTTTGGCCTTCTTCTTCAACTTCAATATTTAATATCTAATACAGTACCTGAAGCATCCGACCGAGCTCGGAACCGCCCGTCTCCGCCTCGAGCTTGTTTACTGTGTATGCCCCAACCCGCACCCGGCGCTTGACGATCTTGCAACCTACCCAGCATAAGCGTAGAAGATCGTGGAGAGGAAGACGAAGGTTGAAGCCTCGGCAACGACAAGGACAAAGGAGCTTCCAAAACAGGATATCGACTTGTTTAAAACCTGAAGATGTCCGCCCAAACCAAGCTCGCTCCTCTCAGGCGCGCCGCCTCTACCAGGTTCGAGTTCCGCGACGACGACAGCGACAGCGATGACGTTGACCAACCTCCCTCTGGCCCTCACCCGGTTACCGGCTTGGGCATAAGTTTGAAAGGTCCCACCCCGCCCCCAGAAGCTGGAGTGTCTGGATAGTAAGTATTTGTTTTTCCATTTCCCCATTCCGCATCTCAATGGCACATTCATTCCCTTGTCCTTTGTGTTTCATGGATCAGGAATTCTTCCTGCCTTTTATCTGGTTGTCGATGCTCAGCTGGCAAAGCTGAATCGGTGCCCTTGACACAAGCTGCAGGGCGGATTCCTTCACCATACGCTAGTTGTCTCTAGTGGTGGATTACACGCCTGGGCTGGACAGCTTCCATCAGCCGTTGGCTGCTCGTGTTCGCTGTGCCACGATAGGTCTCCGGTTCACATGCCACTACCACCCCCCTACCATCACCATGCATCATTCATCTACAACCTTGTCCCACCTTACCTGCTTGAGCGACATCTGTCAGCGCCATAAATCAAGCGAGGCGTAGTCGAGAATCCTTCGAGAAGAACGACTGCTCTCCATGGTTTCTTTTTCGCAAAGTTGGCACAATCCTCCTTCTTCTCATCCCTTCAACAAAGCACTCGATAAACCAACAACCGCCCACTCGGTTGGGCGCTTTGACTGTTACAATCGCGGTAAACTAACCACTCCCCGGCGACTTATAGCGAGACCGTCCCGGTGCAACCCCCGCCCAGAAACCCGCGACGTCTCACAGTTCAGCAGAAGCAGACCTTCCGACCCACCTCGTCAGTCTACTCGGAGAACTCTCCCCCTCTTGCGCCCCACGACCCCGAGCAACCTAGCACGCTGGCGTCCCATCACTTTCAACGCTATCGAGGGGGCGAGGAGATCTCGCCCCCCAGCTCGCCAGAGCCGAGCTATACCCAGCCCCATCATCGGCCTCCCATCCTCCCGCCGGGCGATGTCTCCCCGATCGAGGAGGAATATGAGGAGACGGCCCAAGGAGCTTTCGAACCTCAGCCCTATGGGAGGAACCAACGTCATTACTACCAGGGTCCGGGGCCCCGCTCACCTCCACCGAACCACAATGCCGCCGCCAGCATCAACATGATGCGTCGCGGTCAGCGCAAACTTTCGGACGCGGCCCTACGCGATACCCATGCGAACCGTGCACCCCCGCCTCAACAACCTAGGAACCCGGGACCGGGTTTCCCCTTGTTTGATCCGGTAACTGGTGAACGCCTGGACAGTGCACATGGTCGTCCGCTGAACAGACCTCCGCCGGGTGCTCCCTATGGGCCGGGTCCGGGATTCGCTCGGCAGCAGTCGCCGCCGCCGTTCGCAGGGCCACAGCCGAGAATGGCTTCTGTCGGGGATAGGATGATGAGGATGGCGAGCCCGGGACCACGAGAAAGCGGGCCAGACCCGGCAGCAGGAGTTTTCACGGCCAATCGTCCGGGTTGGCGTGGACCAAGTGGTCGAACAGCTATCGTCGATCCCGTTCATGATAATCCTGAGGTTCCCCCGCTGAGGATACCCGATCGCAATGGTAGACGGGTTGTGTCGCAAGCCCCTGGACCTGGCCAAAGACCTGAGTTGTCTCTGGGTATTCCTAGACGGGATCAGATGTCCCCTCCACCTCGTGCTGGCGCACAGATGGGGTATGCGCCGCGGGACCCCGGCCAGAGAGTCATGTCCTCGTCTCAGGTTCACCCGCAGTCCGCAACCACACCGCGGCCTGTGAGAAGTCCAGTCTATCCGAACCCACCGCATTCTGCGATCACCCCACGAGGAGATGCCCCGTTCGTGGCAGCCCAGCAACTCCAACGTGACGGTATGGGTCCTCCTCCTCCAAGGGCGTTCTCCCCTGTTTCACCCACAAATGCTTCTCCTGTGAATTACAGCCCACAGCCGAATTCGGTCCGGAGGAAGCCAACCCCGACTTACGCCAACCATCAACCCCAGGACTCTGTCTCCTCAGTGTACTCCCAGCAGCAACCTGAGGTGCCGATACCAAAGCAGCAGCCTCCTGCCCCCCAACCTGCGGCTGCCAATCCGCCTCCAGCCGACGAACCCTGGGTGCAACCCCCTTCGCGTTTCAGCGTGACAACCTATGCAACCAGCATATCCACCACCGCCACCCCACGCGAGTCCCTGGACGATTTCCATTACAACAACCAAAACCAGCCCCCGGTACCCAGCATTCCGCAGCAGCATCGTCCAGAGAGCCCCAAGGACGAAGAACCGGCACAATCCATCATGAACAGGAGCAGACCCAAACTCGAAGGCTTCGACTACAACAAGAAAGCCCAAGCCCCCATCGTCGTCTCCCTCAAAGACCAGATAATCTCCCCCTATGAAACCGTCATCGAGCGTGAATCCCCCGCCGCCCGCGACCGCCGAGTGGCTGCCACCGGCGGTGCAAACGGATCCAAACCCGCCCCAAGACGAGTCTCCGCCACCCCCTCCGACATCAACAAATCCCTCCCTCCCGCTCCTCCCGAACTCGAAGCACTCAGTCTTTACAACGGCGCCGATGGCAAGTCTTCACCCAAATCACCCAAAGACCTCTCCGCCTCCGAGCGCGTAGCCCTCTACGACGCGCAAATCCAGGCCCTCGGCAACCGCCGCATCAACATCACCCGCTCCATCAAGCAGATGACGGAGCTGATGCCGACGGACAACATTCTGAACAGCGAGGCGGTGCGCCGCAAGCGCGAGGTGGAGAAACAGAAGGTCGAAGCGCTGAAAACCGAGCTGGCGGAGGTACAGAGGGAGATGTACGAGCTGGGATTGAAGCTGCATCGGGCGTATAAGAGGCAGGAGAAGGAGGCGAGCTTCGAACCTACTACTTTGTGGGTTAGGAGGGTTACTGGGTAGGTTGTTGACTTGGCTGAGGATATGGTGGGTTGGGGAATGATTCGTTTCCTGAGGTGTGTTCAAGATAGGGAAGTGTTTTTCTTTTGTCTCGGAGGGGATAGGATTCTTTTTACGGTGTGAAAAGCATGAAGCATGCTAGCGAGCGGGCAGTGCCGCGGTGCAGTACAAGTGGAGTTTAGGTATGCGTTGTGGGGCTTTTGTTCTTTTGTTCTTTTGCGATATCAAGGCAATCACCTTTTGTATTTGTATTTGTATTTGTATTTGTATGGATGGCATTTCGGGCTGGTTTTATGGATGATAGCAATAGGAAAAGCAAAAGTGAAATAAGGAATTTGAGATCTAAGTCTGGAGCATGCATATTTCTTTCTCAAGTCTTTGCTTGATGTAGAAACATTGTAAACCGGTGTGAATCACATTACACATCCAGCTGCCTTCCAATATTTGCACATGGACAAAAACCCGCCCTCTTAGGGCGTGTTTGGCAACTGTGAAATCGGGCTTTGAAATCTTCTCTCTGAAATGCATTTCAGAAGAAGCGCACGGACCGTTCTGAATTGAATTTGGCGATTTTTGAACTGGATTTCAGAGCGCCATTTCAGAGTACTATTTGGTAAACTTTGGTGTTGGTTGGTTTGAGTTGCAGGGTTTTGAAAGTGGGTTTGGGCTAGAAATACGTGCCAAAGTTCGATTTCAGAAGGATTTTGGTTTCTGAAATGTTCATTCTCGATTTCAGAGGATGCACGACTTTTGATTGGGTGCATCCCAAAAGTGGGACTAGAATTTCAGAACGGGGATTTTGGAAGGATTTCAGAATAGAAACGTTCAGAGCGCTTTCAAACAGCACTCTAAAATCTTCAGCGTTGAACATTTCAGAGCCCCATTTCACAGTTGCCAAACACGCCCTTACTCGCCACCAACAATGCATGAGAGCCATTAAAAATCTGCAGGAAAAAGCCAAAGGAGAGAAAGCTTTGATAGAAAACGCTCCAAAAAAAGAGACAAAAAAACATACAACACCTGGGATTCGCTGGTCGTCACCGACCCAACTACTAGTCAGGCGATTGGTAGCTTATCTATGGGAGAGCGGACGGGATCCCGAGTTTTCTACCATCTATGGTCGTATGTACTTGGAGTGCGCGCAAGGTGCGACTATCAAGTCGTTAGCCACTGCCGAAAACCCGTGGGGCAAAGACGATTGAAACTGAACCTTTTTTGCTGATCTAGGTGTGTTGAGGGGTTCACACCACTGCGGCTTCGTGTATAGTGAGTGGTATCTAGAGAATATAACCCTCGAATTTTAGACTACCTGATAGCAGCTCCTTAAGGATAGGGAGTTGAGTTGATCATAGAATTTGCGTTAACGTAGCTCCAATGCTGTATACAGCCTTTCGGCTTCCCCCGAGCGGCACCTGGAGCCCTGCCCGATTATCTTTCCGTTTTCCCTTCTCTCTACCAAGCAACCCCTTAACTGCTTCAACTACTTCGATACGAACCGTCTTCAAGTGCGTATGTACCTGTGCATAGATAATGATCATCTTTCTTTGCTCATGAGCTTTTTAATTTGCTCCACGCCATATTTTTGCAAGACCTCCTTTCTCGCTATGCGATGATACCGAAAAAAAAATAAAAAAATGCAGCAGCAGACAAAAACAGCAAAAGCAACCCCAAAATGACGATGAAATAAGATGATGATTCGACGATGATAGATGGCGTGGCAGATGAAAGGAAGAGGCTAGGTAAAGTATGAGTATGTGAGCATCGAGAGGGTGAAATAATGCAATCCTTTTCTTTTCCTTCACCCACGCCAGAGATGACGGGAAACCAATGAGCACCCTTTCCACCAAACTATGCCGACCACCCCGACCTTTTGGTATCAGATCCCTTTAGAAAATATCTCCCATCGACCGACTGAATGCGCCATGCTTTTCCCTTTACATCCACCCTCTTGATCTGCGTCTCCGATTTGATCGTTGCGCCCGTGTTTGCGAACGCCAAATAAACTCGCCAGAACTCTCCTATGCGTTTCTCGTTGCCAACGTCTGCCTGACATGCGCTGGTAGTGTCGACGGGATATCCTCGTCA
Organism: Neurospora sp. CHS-2018b; assembly: GCA_009806015.1. NCBI lineage: Eukaryota > Fungi > Ascomycota > Sordariomycetes > Sordariales > Sordariaceae > Neurospora > Neurospora sp. CHS-2018b. The sequence continues at coordinate 21,261 of RAOV01000046.1, forward strand.
TCAGATGAGTCCGAATCATCGTCATCGTCGTCGTTATGGTTATTGTTATGATTATTTTGCACTGGTCTGGAAACCTTTCCGCTTCCTGGTTGTTCATCCACGTCCATCTCGTCATTTGCGGTGCTGGACCTCCCTGACTCTGAGCCTGACCCGCTGTCATCTTCGTCTTCTTCGTCTGACCGGTCGTTGCTGTTGGCAGGGTAAGCCGAGGGTGGCGGGCGGGTAGGGTCGTGAGTCTCAGCCGTGGCCGCAACACCAGCGAGACCGCCACCGATCTCAGATACGGATAGTGTCGACTTAGTAGGCGTCTGGTAGGTTCCGCTTGCGTCCATCCGCCTTCTCTTAGCCTCATGCTCCTCCCAAACGGCATTGGCACGCGGCGTGTTAGCCGCAACCCAACCGCTACCGGCAGGACGAGGGGGAGCCGCGCCCGTGGAAGCAGAAGCAGAAGCAGAAGCAGAAGCAGCTGCTTGCTGGGCCGCCGCTTTTTGCTTCTTCTTGAGCTTCTCGAGACCCATTCGCTCCTCCTCTGCTTGTATTTCAGCCTTGGTCCGGCGTTGACGAAGACGGACTCCGTACTTCTTCCTGATCATCGATTGCTTGGTGCCGAAGCTGTTTCGGAGTCCGTCGATCTTGATCCGTCGCTCATTCTCATCGGGTATCGCGTATGCTTCGGCAAATCTAGGTGCAAACTTCCTTTCTGCTTCCTTGAGGTCTGCGTCCATTGCCGCTAGTTGCTCCTGAGTCAAGTGGCCGTAAGGGTCAGCTGGGTTAGGGGTTTTAGTTCCAGCGGGAGTCTCGGCGGAGGGTGTCGAGCCAGCCGAAGTGAGGTCAATCGTCCTAGCTACCGCTGGTGTTGCCTGTGCTTGAGAAGAGGGGAGAATGGACGAAGGGACCGGCTGGGGTGGCGGAGCGGCGCGAGGAGGACGACCGGGTCCTCGAGCTGAGGCTGGCCCAGCATGGAAGCAAGTTTGAGCGCGTTCGTGCGATTGGTGCTCGTCACTTCTGGTGAACCCTTCGCCGCAATACTGGCATGAAAACTCGAAGCCCTTTACGCTCGCCGGGGGAGGTACAGTGCAGAGTTTGCGCGACGTATGCTAATATACGTTAGCAACGGGGCATGTTGAGCTTCTCCTGAGAGGATCTTGATGAGATCACTTACGTATTCGTAGGGAGCTTGATGTGTGAAAATCCTGAAGCACCCCATACACTGCAAACGGCCGGGGTAGGTTGACTGGGGTGGATGAGGAGGCCGAGCAGCCTGCGAAGTAGGCGTGACCCTTTCATGCAGCTCTTCCACGATGTCCGCGGGATTGTAACCAAGACGCTCAGCCTTGGCAAGGGCCGTGAGCAAAGGTTTCGCCTCAATCGTTAGGAGTCGCGCGTTCAAGCACTTGTCCAGAAAGGCCTCGCTTGCCTTGTTGATGATGACGTCGGAAACATCATCGAGATCAGCCGTCGAGAAATGGCTGATCAACTCGTGCTTTGACTCGAGAACCATCTTTTGCCCGAAGTCTCTAACTGCGCGGCGTGTGATGGATGGTACGGCGTGATGTATTGATGCGTTGAGCTAAAGATATGGTCAGACAAGGGTCTTGAAAGTGAGCTAGTAGTGAGGCTACTAGAGTAATGGAAGAGTGAAAGGGGAAATGAGGTTAGGTGGTAGTAGTTTGAGGATCTATATCGAAGGCATAACCCATAAGTAGGCGGGTTATCTACGGAAGATGGGATGAGATTGGTTATGGCAAACTTGGAGGAGATATCATGATCTCCACATCTTATTATATGGTATCTCGTCCCAAGTTTCCCCAAACTTCTGTATACAATCCCACTTGCGTACACTCCTACGTGATAAAGGACGCTGTGTGCTGAGGCAGGGCTTAGAGCATGTGATGTGGACATAACGTCTGAGATCTACCTCACCCACTTCTGATGTAGGTAAGATGTAGGTGAGGTAAACTGGATGTGATTGGACGCTTGGTGACTTGGAGATGCAAAGGCAAAGCAGGTGAAAGCAGGTGGACTTACAATGAAGGCTTGGTGAAACTCGGTGCCCAACATACATTTCTCCCAGTTATCCCGAAAGACGCGCCGAACGGCCTCGGGTGTGCTTTGTTGGATCGCATAGGTCAACCGCGTGCAGTCGTCTGCGAACTTCTTGTTGAGGTGTGCGTGAGTCGTTGTTGGCGAAGGGAACCCAGAGCTGGGAATCGGCTCAGCCGGTGGCGGCGGCTGGCTCACGGGCCGCGAGCGAGGCGGGTCCATGATGATAGGCCTTGAGATCAAGCCGTCGTTACGCGATGAATATCGGGGCTCGTGTGGGTGATATTGCTGCTGGGAGGGAGGCGGAGGAGGGTGATGCTGAGGGCCCCCGAGAAGATACGAATGCTGATAATGTTGCTGAGGATGCGCGGGCGGCGGGGCTTGATGTTGGTATTGAGAGGCTTGAAGGTGATGCTGGTATGACTGTCGTTGAGAAGGCGCAGGCGGTGGCGGGGGTTGGATCGCGGGCACCGGCACCGGGGCGGGCTGGAGCGGGGGTTGCGTATGGTGAGGTTGAGGATGGAATTGAGATAATGGTCGGGGGTAATGGTTAGGTCGGTGGTGCGAGCTAGCTTGTACTGGAGGAGCGTGGGCCGAAGGTTGTGGTTGCGCTTGAGCGGGAGGTTGCGATGCGGGAGGCTCTTGGTGTTGCCGGGACGGTTCGTAATTCAATTGCGACGGCGGCGGCAACTGCGATGATGATGATGGATGCGCGGGCTGAGCGTGGAGTCTTGCCGGATGAGCGTGGCCACTGTCACTGTCGTAATGCACCGTTATGGGGGCTCTCCATCGAATGGGATCCCTGAAGTTGGATCGAGCAGAGGCTGTAGTCGTGGTACTCGGGATCGTCGTGGTCGCAGGGTCGGTCGCAGAGACAGTCGTCGCGTTCGCAGGAGTCGAGGTTGAGGTCGAGGTCGCGGCAGAATTTGTCGCGTCTGGAATCGGCGACGGAGCGGGTACCTGGGGCGGTCTCTGGGCCTGCTGGGGCTGCCCATTCAGCGTGGGCTGGGGCCCGTCAGCGGTAGGAGTGGAGGACCACGGCACTCGGGCGACGGTCGTTGGCTGCTCGCTAGAGGCCGTAGAGGTATGGAAGCTTCCACCCGGCGCCGCCGTTTCTACGCTACCGGCAGGAGCAGGATCGGGGACTGTCCCGTTAGTACTGGGGCCTTGGGTGATGTGCGCAGTCACAGAATATGCGGATAAATTCGAATTGGGGCCAGCGCTGGTTGATGTCGCGGTTAAGGTCGCGGTTGAGGTTGAGGTTGAGGTTGAGGTTGCGGGTGCTGCTAACAAGTGCTGATCATCGTCCTTAGCGGTGGGACCCGGACTCGGCGCGTGGGGATGCTGCTGCGGATTGACGCTTGCACTTGTCCATGAACCTGTGGTCGGGGGTGCTGCGGCTGTTGGTGATGGCAATGGGATTCTGGGCCCGTCTGGCAGAGGTGGTGTATCTGGAGCTACCGGCGCCGTCGTTCTTGGTGCTTCTGGTTGAGGCTCGGCTTGGTGTGGTGACAACGTTGCTGGTAGTGCAGGTGACTCCGGGAGCTGTTCCTGCAGCCGCCAATGCGGGACGTCTTGGGCTGTTGTTGTCATGACGCAGACGATTTGGCCACAAAGAAACTGAAATTCGACGAGGGCACAGGGGCTCAATGCCACCGCCGTTGGGTTATCTTTGTTCTACCGGTTTCTGAATATCCAACAAATAACCAATGGATGGATCTTTTCCCCCCGAGACCGTAGAATGTTCCTTTGCCTAGGTAGTGTAGCTTGTGTTTCGAAGATGGAGAAAAAAATGTAGAGACGGAGAGCTCCACGATAGGACGCGGGGTTGGACGCGCCCAGGGAGGATGCCGGAGGTTGCTGCTTGACTGCTGAATGGTCCGGCCCGTATTTTCCTAGCCGGCCGTCTGATGAACTTTGCCAAAACCCGGTTGTTATAAGGTTGTTGAGTTTCGATCAATTGCCGCGATATAAATCTGGCTATGTAAGAAATTCGCCAATTTCCGTCTATTTGGTGTCCCGGTGCTGCATGTCAGCTTTTTTTTTGTTGACTTTTGTCGTGTCCCGGAGAAGGACTACTCTGATGTTTCAATATTTCAAGGACCCACATGAGCCGCTGCGAGGATTATCATGTACGCACACCCCTGTACGTAGACTTCAATGTCAAGTTGATGAAGCACGGTTTGAACAGGTCAAGATGAACAAGTAGCCAACATCTAGTCACGGACATTTCTGGCAGGTCATGAGACCGTGTATAAAAATGTGTATGCGATGCACTGAAATCAAGGCCGTTTCTGGCTGAGCTTTGTGTTAAGAGAAGTCGGTTAAACTGGAGACCCACCCGTTATTACATAGTACATCAAAGTTAATTACCTTCAGATTACCAAACGGGCTAGTCTTCCGTGACTTATAATTACCGATCTGCAACCGTGGACAATCAAGTACGGCTTATGTGAGTTAATGTAGGAAGCTCATTTGAAGCAAATGATTGTCTGGTTGTTAGTTATTAGTTATGATACTGTGGCTGAAGTTTCAAAGTTTGACTCTTTCATCCATACTCGGAACTTGTGATGTGCTTCCTTAGCCTGTTCCAGCCTGCATGTCCTATGCAATGTCTAGGTCTGAGCACTCTCTCTTCGTATTTTCAGATGATCTTTTGCTATCAGGATTCGTTTGTCCCATTGTCGCTGTGAGTACAGTTCATGCGTTTGTAGACCCGGGTGACATGGACTCGACCAGCAGCATTGGCATATCAGGTATCAGATTCGAATCCTGGTCCAGTTTTATAGCGTCACCTAGTAACAAACCCGTAATTTACAGTCCTGGTTCTGTCAACACAGAGCCACACTCCATTTATAGCTTTCATCTTGGGTCACGTAAAAACAGGCAAGGGTCTGTTTGAGTAGATACAAACGCCATTCTGCGCCCTGGTAGCCGTTTGTTATTTGCATTGATGATATGCCCCAAAGAAGCCGTGATTGGCACACTACATGTGGAACGAGCTATTGAAAACATACACTCTTGTCTGGAAAAGGAGTTACTCAAAAGGGACGAGAATATCGTATGCTGACGCAGATAACAAGCAACCGGCGGCACGATCTGAGCCGCTAGCCCTTCCATACTCTGCTAGGTATACTTGTGTAAGTGTTATACCTATCGCTTCTTTTATCCGTAGAGCCATTTCCAAACGCCCTTCGGACCGGTAAAGTAATGCACATAATCTCGCTTCCTGCGTTGTTAAGCCCGTTCAGACAAAATAATCATCGATCATGACTATAACTCGGTGTTCATTAGGGTTAAGTATAAAACAACAACTCGGCCGAAGCACGATGTAAAAGTCACCGCAAGGTCTGAAGTAACTCCAGGTTGAATGAAGGCAGTACACCTCTTTGTGCACGCTCTCTCAAATAGGTTCTCCACAAATGGCCATCAAAAGCCTCTGGTAATCGCCGCTGGTCTCGCCCTGCACCCTCTTGGCCAACTTCGTCTTGTAACGCTGCTCGTATGCGTTCCGGACGTTGCGCATGTTGTCGCGATCCCAGTGGGCTCGGACCAGACGGCTGGTGAGGAGACGGTCTTTGGTGCCCATTCCTGCCATGGCATCCTCGATGAGCCGGGCCTGCAGCATGTACTTGTCTGTGCCGTGGCGTAGCTGGATAAGAAGGGCATCCTTCATGTGTCCCGAAAACTCCTGCTGGGAATGTTAGCTGTTGTTCCTGAGAGCCTTTTGGTTTGATCAGAAGTTGCTAGAATCAACTCACTTTTTGGATCACGGTATCGAGATCCCTGGCGTACTTCTGCCTGTACTCGTAGGAAATGGCACGGATCTGGTTGTCATTCCTCAGGCTCAAAATGCTGCATACGCGCATCTCATCTGTGCCAATCTTGCCCTCCGTTGCGTTGTAAATATCATCGACGTCTCGGTCAATGTCTGCCTTCATCACTGGAGCCGAATCTTCTGCGCGTGTGGCACCGAGCACGATCAGAAAGTGCCGCTCCGTCTTCATGCTCAGCTCACCGCGCACCATGTCCTCCAGGGACCGGTGGAAAGTCCGACTAAATTCGGCTTTGATGGCTTTCAAGTCGGCGTTGGACCGGCGGAGTAGGATATCGTTGAGAATGTCTTCGTTGGTGCCTGCCCCGTCCATGGCATTGTACAGCATGTGCACGTCGTTGAGAAGAGGACCGCGGGCAAGCATGACGAGCCCTTCCTCGAACCAGCTACTCGTCTCGTCCTTGATATCGGCGATAAGATTCCGGCGATGGCGGCGTTGAAACGCATCGCGGAGCAGATTAATTTGGAGAGGGTCCTTGTCGGCCAGAACCCGGATCAGCTCCCTTTCATCAGTGCCCCATCCCTTCATGGCTTTCCTTAACCTATCCGCGTCCGGGTCCGGGTTCCATGGGATGGTCATCGCAGGGCCATATCCGGGAGAAGGTGGTGTCGGCGGGTACTGCACGGCGTAGGGCTGGGGCGGGTACGCTGTGGGTGTGGCCGGTGCGGCCCCATAGGGTTGCTGAGGGGGTGGACCGGGAGGCTGTCCGTAGCCGCCCGCGTGAGGCGGCGGTGCGCCGTAACCAGCCTGTGGAGGTCCGGGCGGGTAATACGAGGCGTTCGGGGGAGGAGGAGCACCATACGGCCCGGGTGGTGGGGAATGAGCCGGAGCACCATAGGGCCGTGGAGGGGGTGCGCCGTACTGCCCCGGCGGCGGCCCGGGCGGTGGTTGTCCATATCCTTGTGGTGGTTGCTGATAGGCGTTGTATTGAGCATGAGACGGAGGTGCACCATATGGAGGTTGCTGATGATGCTGCTGAGGAGGAGGCTGTTGATAATATCCGCCTCCCTGAGGTGGAGGTGGTTCTACGGGGTCCAAGGTCAGCCGTAAGGATATGAGTATGAAACTGGGCTTTTTTCACTTACGGCCATAAGGCGACGCCGGAGGGTAGCCTGGGTAAGACATTGTGGGAGCGGCTCCCAACACAAATACACAATTACTGTCGATGTTGCTGTTGGTTACGCGATGCTTGGCTCGGCTAGAGGTGATGGTGATAAAACGCGGGGGCGGGGTTGGTGTTCAACCGATAGATGGAGAAAGTGAAGAAAGCAAACTACAAGATGAGTGGTTGTTTGATGACACGCGCCTCTGAGGGTAAAGGAGAAAGAAATAGTTGAGAGTTGAGCTGCTGATCAGAGACAAGAACCCAAAATAAAACCGGGTCTGGCACAGAGGTACTTATCAAGGCGGGTTGAAGTCCGATGAATTCCACTTCCACTGGGGCTTGCATACAATCGTCATCCTACCCTACATTACGGCTTTATCCAAGCCATCGGGGCAAGGTTTCTGTCTGCGCCGCGCCGTCCAACTTCTACTTGGCGAGCTGCGACCTACCTACGAAGCATGGTGTGCAGGCGCACACTGAATGGGAGTGACTGCGCAAGACATAACAGTACGTCAGATGGATGTGGCTGAGCAAGCGGAAGCCTTGACAGAATGAATCAACTGTCCATGGCCAAGAGCTTTCGTTCCAGGGGCAATCCAACCTCGCCATCTTGGACATGAAAGGAAGCATGACCTTGTGATGGCCATCTCGACAAGTAGTCGTTGCTGGTGCAGGTAGAGCTGTGGGCGCAAGAGAACCTCGAGCAACAGATAAGGTAGTTGCCGTCGAGGCCTCCAATGTCCCGAGAGCTGGCTGATTACAAAGATGGGATGAACCACAAAACTTGAGGGTAATGGATTGCAAACTGAAGTCCTCTTTGCCCAATCGGTAGGTGAGGCATCGACATTGGTGATGGGCGCGCCAATAAGCCATGACTAACAGCCAAGTGTTAGGAAAAGCCTCGTCCAGGTGAAATTCGAAGCTCGGAGCCCATTACGACCGATTGAAGGCGGTGTTCGCACATCGGGCGCCAAGCAAAAAATGCCTTGACGGCGACAGATGTTTCGATTTCGATTGAGTACACTGTGAAGCGTGGTTGCACATGGGCCTGGTGGCTTGGAAGGAAACGATAGTCAAGAGCAAAATCGACATGATCGTACCTGCGCTAGGTTTGATGGGTAATTGGGATTGTCAGGTGGAAGGCGTCGTAATGCCCGAGCCGGCGGTGATTCCTCAAACACCTGTTGGAAGTTGGAGATGGTACATAGAGGTAGCTGAGAGGTAGGGTGATGCAGTGTGGCTTAGCACCTTCCAAGATGTGGCTTGCGCAGTGGCAGCGCGGCTAGGTCCAGTACGTACCTGCCCCTGGCCAAAGAGGTGCCTGGACTTCAGTTCAATCGACGGGAGCGCCCGCCGCTTCTCAGACCGTGACCACTCATGGTGAGACCGACCCAACTCAATCAATCAATCCCTTCAACCAACTTGGGGTTCAAGGGAAGCTCGGCGGCGCCAACTGCTGCTACCCAGGAAGTTATGAATTGCTTCAACCACCCGATTTTCTTTCGACCAACATGATGTTCCAGTCTCGGGGGCCACAAGCTCGGGATGGGGATGCCACTCTTGTTTGGCAGTCCTCCACGCCAAGAGATCCAGCCATTCGATTTTCGACCTCAAGCGGGCGCTATACTAGGGTAGGTATATCGCCAACTGCATCTCTCAAAAAGGCGGCCGTGATCGCTAACCAGCTGTGTTCTTGTTCTTGTTCCACTCAAGGCAATTTCAACGTCTGCTGTCCTTCCCCTTCTCCCCTCTTTCCCCTCCTCTTTTCACGGGCTTGAAGCTATTCCGCATCGTCGGAACCTGCTGCTCTCACCCACGCCGTCGTCAGCCCTGTGGTTTGATCTCTCTAGATGAGAGCACAGCCGACTCGCACCACAGATCCGTCAAAATGCGCGTCCATCGGGCCCATCTTCCCACACTCGTGCTTGCGGCCCTCCTTGCGGCCTGTCAAGCTCTGCCGCTCATCGAGCACGACAGCTCTCCTAAGCCCTTGCTGCCGAGAGCAACATACTCGGTAGTCCCGATCAACGGAGGGTCGGGTTCGGAACATGGCCCTGGAGGTCCGGTCGTGACCAAGACTGTGGTGCAAACCGCTCACCAACCGACCACTCACTCATCCACTCACTCACCCCCAAACTCCCTCACGAGAACGGTTTCGGTGGTGCCTATTCAACCTCAACCCACTCTGACTTTGACCACCACCGTCGTCCACGTCGTACCCACTACAACGACCACGACCACGACCGCGGCCACGGCAACTTCAACATCCCCGTCCTCCTCATCGTCTTTTGCGGTCACCATCTCCTCTCGGACCACCTCGGCGACCCCTTCATCAACATCCAAGACATCGAGCCCTACTGTCACGTCGACTTCCCCCTTTCCTCCAGCATCTTATACATCAAAGTCCGTGTCTAGCTTCAGCACAAGACCCTTGCCGAGTACCACGTCGACAGAGTCCCCCATCTCGATCACGGTCACGGTACCCACCACCACTGCCTCTATTCCACTTCCAACGACTTTCATCAGCAGCACTTCCAGCGTCTCATACGACGACGGCATGTGGCACACGACATATCCACCCTGGAATGGCACGACGACTACCTAATGCATATGCGCCGCTCTTCTCAGCCCGGATCCCGCGCCGACCTGACCGATCTTGGCCGGGCTAGCTCATGTTCTATTCTTTGTCCTCAGACGTCTGCAGGACTCTAATCAGATCGAGTGACCACGGGATGCCCAGTTAAGGCCCGATGAGTCATCAAACTCTCTATTTTACCCTTATATACGGAAAGGGAGCGAAGCGTACTACAGCACTCCAACGCCAACCAAGAGCTGGACAGCGTTGCTGGAGGGGGGGAACGGAAATCCATTCATCTTCGGTGCTAGTATACCTTAATATCTAATCTTGCAAAACGATACGATGTTGACATCTCCTCCGCCTTGCCTGACCACTGATTTCCTCTAGTGAATGACCTCCAGCTGAGAGCTATGGCTTTCTAGGCCCTAACACGAACCAAAGATCTCGATCACAGGTGGCATGTGTCACCTGTGTGCCATCTCTCGGGAGTGTTCGCTCCTATTCAAGCCTTGCCAATCGTTCTACGCATCCTGCTGGGATTGAGAAGGAACGGTTCCTTGGCGGATACAGCCAATCAAGTTCGAGGCAACGCCAGGATAAAGATGCCCTCTGCCAGGAGTCACGGAAGGCGCACTACGACGGTTCACAGAAACCCTAGTACGATACACCTGCAAATACCGACGGTCTTTTCGAGAAATGGAAGCGAGTGGGCTGCGTGAAGTCCATCTCGATCATCTAGAAAATCCTGGAGACATTGTCATGCTCACGCATTCTCTATCGGAATTGCTGACTGGGCGTGTTTGAGCTTACAAAATTTCCGAGCCATTAACGATGCGTACTAGGGCGTGTCGAGATATCGAAGCTCTCTTGAGGTTCCGAAACCCGAAGAGTGCCATGGTTGCCCAGCAGAGAAAAGCAAGGGCCCGGGGGGGACATAGGATGGCCATAGGAGATTGAGGCCAATCGCCAGTCCACAACCGTTTAATACCGCGCATAGCAGATTCGCGACCGGGCAGGACTCGGGGAGTCGTCGGGACACAGCCACGGGTCTAGAATTTTATCGCCGCCGGTTCGGACTCTCTTACCGCTTAGATCATGCAGAATTTTCAACCACTTCAGCTCTTCTCCCGGAGGACGGCAACCCCGGTCAAAAGCTTCAACGTCCATGTCTCCGGATTGTGAGGGGAGATATCACACCAGCGGCCTGGTGACAGATTTGCAGGAGCCTACTAGCACCAAGCGGGCCATGACTGGTTGACATGCACCCTACACCTACTTTTGAGGTGAGTAGGACGCACGACTTTGTGCTCAGGCAACCGCTGGCCAACTCGAGTCCTTGCGTGTAGCTGGCTGCACTGGTTTGTTGTGTTCGGGCCATTCTTTCCCACATTACCGTTCGCTTGCCACTCGAACGCCCGGCTAGAGCCAATTACTGAGGATTCACGCATGCCACAAGTACATTGGGTGCTAGGTCCAGATAGGAAAATACTGATGCTCCTCTTTCTCTGTGCCATACACACTTTGTGCTTGTTGGTGCGGGACCTTGGCGTTAGTACCCTCACATCTTGACTACTAAAGCTAGCCTTGACTCCGGGAAAAAGAGGCAGCGGAGGGCAACTCGGTATCGGTACCTTTGCTGCGAGTCTCTTCTTCGTATCCTGTTGTCTTCTTGGGTTTGCCACAGCGTCCCCTTGCTTTCAGACCAGGCATTTACCCAGCAACAGCACAAGAACGGGCCTGCGATGGACAATCTGATGTCTCAGCTTGTTAACACGGCAGCACAGATACATAGCAACTCTGCCTCCCCACGAGATGCTGCGCGACTCCGTGTACTACCGGCCACAGCTTTGCGCCAAAAACGGGGCAGGTCGATTCGGCGTGGGACCGGCAGTCGAGCACTTCACTAGCATGACTAGGTTCAGCGCTCGACAGTGAAGCACTTGTTCCAAAGGGGGTTCATCGCAGGACACTCCGTCCGATTGCGGTGGTCTCAAGCATGTCTTTGGGCATGGGGACTAGCATCTATGCTGGTCGGCCACAGTCTTTGGCTCCGAGAGATCATGATGGTCGTGCAGCCCCCTGTTTGGCAACTTTATCCGATCCAAACTCGGCGGATTGCCGTGTAACACGGCGGTCGCATTCTTTCTGAGTCCTGCAAAGACAGGGGGGCCCCGATGATAGCTCTTGCCGATACTTGCCCTCACACACTCCTGACCCCCCTTCCCTCGTTCGGCCTTTCTGACCTGCATCGTCGCGCCTACCATGTGCGATCTCCAATCAGTTTTGGGAAATCCTGGAACACCCGATGTGCTGCTTCCTGTTGGTCGCCTGGGGATGTTAGCACCGAGGCAAGAGCGCAGATGGTCGCTGGCGATAGATGTAGGACCCGAACATATAAGGAAGGGGTCTCTACCACCTCAAACCCCGTCCATCACCACCATCAACATCATCATCACTCTTCCCAAGCATCGCAGACATCAAAGCAATCTGGGCCTGAGAGCTCCAATACCACGCTCACATTACCTTAAATCTCGTTTGCAACCCCCTTTCACTCACACATAGTCACACCTTACTCAAACTCTATCAAGATGAGTTGCCTCGCTACCCGCTCTCTCTTGCCTCTTGGCCGCCGTCTCATCACCAGCCGCGCTCGCCTTAGTACCGCCGCGCTTGGCTCACTCGACATTGGATCCGGCAATGGCATGTCCATGCCGCCTGGTTTTAACATCGACGTCGCTCGCCAGCCCAACAAGCAGCCAAGGATCCAACCACCCAGCAAGGTCGCTGCCGTCGCCGATAAAATCCGTGCTCGCGATGATTTAGGCAAGACTATGCCACCGGGCTTCAAGGCCCAAGTCGCCCACCTCGACACCTTTGAACTCCCAGAAAAGATCACAGGATCCGCCAGTGACCGCGCTCTTGGCAAGGCCATCATTGACACCTGGCGCCGCGAGGGAATCATCCAAATCGCCCAGAGCGATCTGCAGAAGAAGCTATGGAACGACGCTAAGGCCGCCAGCAAGCGCTTCTTCCGGAAGCCCGCGGCCGAGAAGGCGGCTTGTGTCGACTCGCAGAGCTATGCCGGTTACATCGCATCCGGCGAGGAGGTGACGGACGGCATTGCTGACTACTCGGAGATTTTCACCATCACCAAGGATCTCGACCTGGAGGAGCCGCGTGTCCGGGCAAAGTGGCCCTGCCACGGCCCTTGCCCCTGGCCCGATGTGGAGATGAAGGAACCCATGATGAGATACGTCGACAACCTCGGGCTTGAGGGCGAGAAGCTTCTCCAACTGGCCGAGTTCGGGTTGGGTGTGGCTCCCGGAACACTGACACAGTACACCCGTGATGGTTGGCATCATACAAGGGTCCTTCGGTAAGTCGTCAAACATGAGATTGCTACTCCTGTCATACCGCCTAACCCTCCAGCTCCGGGGAGGGGCGGGCCGTTTGCTTATCGTTTCACACAAAAAGGTCCATAAGCTAACACTTTGTTTTCCTTATCAGCTTCCCACCCCGCAACGCTACCAACGGAAAGGGAAAGGAAGGCCGAGGCATCGGCTCGCACACGGACTACGGCCTTCTTGTCATCGCCGCCCAAGACGACGTCGGCGGTCTCTTCATCCGTCGTCCTCGGGAAGACGAGAAGTTCGCAAACTGGCAGAAATCCGCGGCCGGCCACAAGGAGGACGCAGACGGGTGGTTCTACATTCCTCCCGTCGAGGGGGTGCACACGGTCATCCTCGGCGACATGATGCAGTACCTGACGAACAACTACCTGACCGCGACGCCGCACAAGGTGGGGCTCAACACACGCGAGCGCTTTGTTATGGCCTATTTCCATGAACCGTCTTTCCAGGCTGTCATCAAGCCCATCAACGAGGGTTGCGGTGGCATGCGGACCGACCCCGAGCAGGCCGCGGAGGGCGTCCATTACGGCACTCACTTCACGAACATGTTCATGCGCAACTACCCCGAGCGCATCACCACCAAGAGGCTGTTGGCGGAGAACCGGTACTCAATGCTGTCGAAGCCGGAGTTGAGGACCATGGATGCCATGCCCGAGCCTGAGCTCGATTAAAGACTGTCACTTTCCCCCTTTTTTTTTTCCGTTTCACAACCCCTAATTTCCTTTCGTCATGTATACAAAAGCATTATCGAGGCGCTATGTGTGGGGCTAAGGAGTTTTACGAAGGAAAGGTGGCCACAGCACTTGGCTTTGTTTCTTTCATGTTCGACGATACCATTTTCCTAACGTTTAGCTATTCATGTTTTACTTGCTTTTCTTGATTTTAATAATGCGCATACAATACCTTACACAGACAGATCTCCTGACGGCGGATGAGGGAAAGAAGTGGACGAAAGCATTATGTTATAGCGAGCGTCCAAACCACTACTATACTACACTTTCTACATACTACTACTACTTTTCAAGATGTTTCAAGATTCCTAGCAATAGGACGATGACAGGTGGGAAGGGAGACAAGAAGGATTCAGCACTTCAGGAGAGCAATATCCTGGGTGGTTACCCACCTGTTTTATTTCTACACTAGTTTTAGCTCAATCAAAACCATTACTAGTTACTTCATGTTTCCCACCGAGTGAAGATGATTTCAGGCGTCAAATGAGAGAGGAGAATCTCTTGCAGCTGATTAAAAAAGGGAAGGACATGAGCTACCTACGGTATTCAAATCAACCTCCGCTCGGTACCACAGTGAGTACTATGTGACGGTCGATCTCTTGCCTAAACCCGCGTCAGTCACGAGTATCTCGTGGTCAGTGACCACCTACTGATTGATAAGATTGGACCCCTAGCAGGACCTTTGGCCTATGATATGACACATACACATACACACATAGACTGTGCTTGTTGAGGCTTCATTGGGAGTGAGCTGAAGCAAAGGCAAGACTTGGAACACTCAGGCTTCCAGTCATTTTCCCCTTCAACCATAATACAAGCACAGGCACAAAGACCCTTAGAATTCGTGCCAGCGGCCAGTCGGCCAGTCAAAGCCGGAGTCGGATGCTCACATGAGATACTCAATAACTCCAAAATCAGGATGTGTATTCCGTCTAAATTGTACTAAAACTTGATTCTAGTGTCCAATCTTTTTTTCTTGCTTGGCCCGGGACCCAGAGGGAAAGAGGGACAGAGGGACACAAGACATATGAAGGACGGACCTAGGATGGAATATCGAATAGTGTAACTTCATACTGGAGAACAACTCGACGACTGGACGTACATGACTCGGCGAAAACTATACTGTTCGAAGCCCCGCTCTCTTCCAGCCAATACCCTTCTGTTGGGTGCATTTGCTCGTGCTCGTGCTTGTGTTTGTGTCTTCAAGTCCCACTCATTACAGAATGCTGATACGGGATACGGGGGCGGGGAACGGTTAGAAGCCCCGGTAGCTTAGAAGCAACCTAATACCAGGAGGAGGAAAAGGAGGAGAAAGAGGAGAAGCAGGCTCAAAAAGAGGAAACTGGAGAAATCTACCTCTACCGACCAGCAAATGGAAAGTGAACCCTCGGTCGTGTCACAACATCGACGACGACTGCCAACGTTACATGTTCCACAACATCGTTTTTGTCTCTCGCTGGCTTGCAGGCTTGAAAGTGCAGTGGCTCACACCTTCCTATCCCAGAAATCCTCGACTTGGACACAGGTCGCCTCCACCTGCCTGCCACCTTGCCGCCGCCCTCGCCGCCGCCTACCGCCTTCCGCCCGCCGCCCTGCGCGCCTCTTTTCTCCTTTTCTTTCCTCTTCTGCCGCTGGCAGTTGAAAGATGGTGGAAGAGCTGGACTAGGTTGCCTTGTCTAGGTAACCGTCACCGCCGCTCCCACCGGTCGCCCTGCCCTCAGGCTCCCACAGCGGCAACTCGGCATCTCGCCGATCCTTCTTTTTGTCTGCTATATCCTCGTCAAAATTTGATCTTATAACCGAGACAGAGCGAGTATACTTGACTGGTGATTACTGGTGATGAGAGTCAAAAGGAGGGGATAGGAGGGCGATTAGCAGGTAAGACACTACCACATCTGAACAACAACCTGCAAAGAGCAAGCCTCCTCTTTGGGTGAGCGGGTAGTTACGTAGGTGGTCGTAGATCAGAGTCAACCCTCAAGCCTCTTTTGCGGGGAAAGCAAAGCGGCTGCCCGTCTATCTGGGTCTGACTGTCTGATTGTCTAGGACAGGAACCAAAACACCGGGAGGGGGCTGCGGCCGTTGAGCCGTTGAGCCGTTGAGATTTCCTGGGACAAACTGACAGCAAAGCAAGATCGATGAATCTGAATCAAAGGGTAGGTGCCTAGCCGTTCGGCTTTTGAGAGGTTTGACGGTTATTGCCGATTAACGATCTTGTCCCAGCACCATGACTGTCAGGATTGTTGAAGCCCGGCGCGTCGGCCGAGGAGATGCCGGCCGGATCTGAATCATCTCTAACGGCGATGCATGTCGCCGTCCGAGGACTTTCAGCTCTTGCCGCTCAAGCGGTCAAATGAAGGAAAGGGGTAAGAGTGTCCGACAAACGGGTGTCGGAGAAACTCGGAGTAGTTCGCGGAAGGTTAAAATTTGACAAAGCGGTAGGAGGGACAATGGTGATTTAGGTAAGTACTCCCGTCTCGATGAGTGCTGTACGATCGTGTTGGTATCCTCTCGACAGCCATATGCATACCATCCTGTCGGTCTCAGTTCCATAACCTTCAAGCTGGGTCTGGTATGTGTGCGGCCTGATCCGCGGGTGGGCTCACACTACAGAAAGGCGGTATGCCATTTCAAGACAGGGAACTAAAGCCGTGACCATGCCTAAGCGCGAAGAGTGAGTGAGAGTGTCAAGCGAAGGTGCCGCCGAGGTGGTATGGAGGTGTCAACTGCAAGTTGCTGAAACAGGAAATCTCGTACGGGCTTACCCTTGATAGCTGTTGAGGGTAAGTGACCAGGAAAGAGGCGGTGATCTTCAGCTGCTGTGCTATACTGGTTACTGGCCTGCTGTCCTCGCTGCATGTCTTGTCTCGCCACAAACTGCTGCAAGTGTAAAACGTAGGTCGTAGATCAGAGTCAAGGATCAAGTCGACACGACCGCGATGATGGTGATGGGTTGGGGGAGTAGCTGATTGAATTGTTTTGATGAGGGATACTGGAATAGGAAGAAACATGGGGGTTAGTCGGACCAAGTTCGTAATTGATGATGTCGTTGAAGCTCCGATAAAGAAAATCTCGGGCGTAGACGGAAATGAAGATGATGAGAATTATCCAAAGTAGGAAATTCTCGGCGGCTGTGGTAACGCGACGTGGGGAATCCACAAGAAGATTTGGAGGCTGCCACATGGGATTTTCGTTCATGACTTCATCACCATCATCATCTTTGTCGTGTGTAGTATCGGTACATTTGATGCGGTTCATGAACTTGTAGATGTTTGTAGAGGAGTTGTAGATGCAGATCTTCTGGAGAATGATGTTATGTCCGACACGGGTAGATGATCTGATAGTGATGATGGAAATCAATGCCGGTGACATTCCTGCCTCGTGGATGATTGCCCTTTTCGTGAATGGTGATGACCTCAGATGTCACGGATGATCTTGAAAAACCCGGCAACCGGTGACAGTGACGGGACGGAAAGAACGACGGGATCCAGCATGATGGAAGCCGGACCGGATCAAGTGCGATGCCGCAATTGCAATTTTCATGCAAACGAGGAAAGTACGACCGAGTCCCATATCTCATCACGATCCATTATCGCCGTGCTTCCTGCCATCGCGAGGCTACAACCGGAAGTCCGGAAGGTGGGGATGCTGTAACTGACACTCCGTCATCCCGTCTTCCCGTCACCCCCGTTGTTACCGTTGTGGTTGTCGTTGCCTAACTTTCCGTACTCGACATAGATGGAAATATCTCCACTCCATCTTGCATCAACAATTGCAACAAGCGCACTTGACGTCAAACTTTACTCCGAAAAGCGCTGCGTCGTCGGACACACTCCTTCGTCCAACCGAACCAGACAAGATTGCACCAATAATTGCAGATCGTTCTTCTAATCTACACAAAGTCCCCCCCGTTGACGTCAAGGCACCACCCCAACTCTACAACATGTGAAGCTATTGCCAAATCTTCGAAAACAAACAAACAGAAATGACATTATTGGGATATCTTCTTTGCGTCATCAGCTTTGCTGATCCCCATTTCCTCATCCGCTGCTCTCGGTTGTCCAGGTTGTTGTGCTGACTGTTGCTCGTCTTTCTTGACGTTTCCTGCAGGAATCTTCCCAATGATACCAGAGCCTCGGAAGGCGATTAACACGACAGCGAGCGAGCAGAGTCCCAACGCCATATGAAACCAGTTGGCGGCTCTGATGCCGGCCAGGGACGCGTCTTCCCACTCCTTCATGTACCCAGCGTCCTCGACACTGACACCGCGTTGTTGCGCCATCACCGCAGTTTGGATGGCTGTCGCGATTGCAAGTCCTACTGCGCGACCAATTTGCCCACAAGCGTTGACGAGAGCACCGCCAAGAGCCTGATCCGCTTGCGGGAGCGAGTGACTCGTGAATAGAATCAAGCACGGCCATGCCGTGTCCGCGCCAATGACAGACAAAATCATACCTATGAATGCCCATGCCCAGTAGGATGTATGGGGAGGGATCGGCGCGGCGAAGAGGATGCAGGTGATGGCCACACAAGCGTTTCCGAACGCCAGCATCATGTAGGTTGGCACGCGCGAGAGCAACTGGGAAACGACAAAGGCGCAAACGAGACCCATCACTCCGGTTGGCAAGAAACGAAGCGTCGTCTGAATCACAGACTGGCCTTGGTAGTCCTGGTAGAAGTAGGTCGCAAACACCAGCCATCCACTGAAACTGCTGAAGAACAGAGCCATGATCAGCATTGCCGCGCTGAAGCGCTTGCTGTGGAACATGGACACCTTCATGATCGGCGCCTGTTTGCCTGTCTTCTCGAGATGTCGTTGCCAAAGCACAAAGACAACGACCAGAGCGACAGCAACAACGATCAGAACTGGGACCCACGGAGTCCTCCACCCGACCACATTGCCTTCGGTGAGCGCGAACAGAAGGACAAGAAGGCCAACCGTAATCAAAACCGCTCCAATCCAGTCTACAGATCCCTTGACTGATACTCCGTCTTGGTGAAGAGTATGCTTGGGTGGCGGGATCACGAAGATGGCTGCCACCGTGATGATGGCTGCGAGGATGGCTATTACGCCAAAAACCCATTTCCACGACGCATATTCGGCAATGAGCCCGGCGATCAGATTGCCGAAGACGGCGCCGAGTGGCGCTCCAGCGGCTATTATCGTTGGATAAACCGTTAGTTATTGTGCAACAGCAAACACGCGGTGGTGGAACATACCATAGCAGCTAAAAGCATAGTTCTTTGCCTTCCCTGGGGGAAATGTTGTTCCCAGAATGCCAATGGCTGTAGGCACGTTCGCCGCCGCCCCCTTTTCCGCACGTAGGTCAGTTCGTGCCCATGTTTTGTGAGAAGTCGCATGCTAACATACCAAGCCTTGCAGACCTCGAAAAAGGTCGAATGCGATCTCGTTTGGCAGGAATGGATTGATGACGGTGGTGATGGCTACCCAAGCAGAGCCCCAAATGAAGATCTTGCGCTTGCCGTAGATGTCGGCAATGCGGCCCCAAAGCAGGAGGAAGCAACCGAATGCAAGATTATACGCAGACACCACCCACTGCAGCCGAGAATCTGGAATGTCCAAGTGCCGTCCGATTGTTGGCAAAACAATGACAACCGCCTGGCCAGATACAGTCTGCCAACATGGTCAGTACATCAAAATATCAACAAGTATTCCGGACGAGTTTTATTTACATTCAGGAAACTAGCTCCCGCAACTGTTGCCACGAGGGCTATGCATCGTGCCTTGGAGAAGGGAAGAGCTGGTGGCTGTTCCTGCGCAATCTCGTCGACAGTGCCTGCGTCATCGCTCGTGATAGACTCATCCGAATTCGGCTTGCTGGCAGGTCCTGTTTCCCCCTTCTCCTTCCCCCACGCTTCGCTTCTGTCCGGAGCGGCCTCAATCGACCTTGCCATTGCCGTTGTTATGTCTGTTGATATTGACAATGGAAACAGACACCGACAAGCGATCGGCGGGTTGAACGTGGGAAGTCATGGAAATAAGCATAAAATAATCCCCCGGGTTTCCAACGGAACGGTGGATGAGAGGACCATTTTTTACTAATCGGTCATACTTAACAAGGTTAACCACATCGACTTGCCGCATAATCATTGGTTCGCTTCCGGAGAGTCTTGACCGGTTGGGGTAAAAGCTTCCAGGGGAAGGATGCGGGAAAGCTTCCCGCCACCGGAGATGTGGTGCCGGAGACCGGCAAGCGGGGGAACATTGAACGAACACTCATAATACTACGGCGGCGCCGCATCGGGACTGTTTCGACTGCCGACATTTCTAGCGTGGCTTGCGTGACTGCTGTCGCGTGCCACGACGCCCAAGTTTGTTCGGAGAAACGTGGCGCCTGCCTGTTATCTTTGATGCATCGTGATAATCCAGGAGTCATTATGATTTTGGGAATAACAAAAGCTGATATGAGGCAGGTCCCCGGTGAATGATGGACTAACTTTCTTCAGAGGATGACTCTCTCTTTCTTTCACAAATCCTTGGCAGGGGATGCCAAGCCGTGACGACAACCTATATGGACTCATTACGCGGTGAGTTGCTGTTTCGTCCAAACAAAGTTGCCGGAGAATATTTGTGATTCAGGTACGTTGGACACTGTCAATCAAGTAAAGAATGATGTTCCAGGTACGGCTCAGTGTTCGGCATGTGATAGTCAACTGCCCGGGAAACCGCGTACGAGGAACACACCCAGAAACGACAACGAAACGAGACGTAGAGGTATCAATCCTTTCGCCGGCGAGCTCACTGGGGGTTGTCTTCGTCGATGTATGAGTCTAGCTGTCACTTCCCCATCTAGTTCGATGAAACAGAGGTCTCAAGGTTGGTATTCTGGACAAGTTGTCCAGCCGATATGACCAGTTTACCGTGGTCGGCCCTTCATATTTCCAATCGGCAAGATGGCATAAACCTCGTTGATCTTGATTTCATCAAACCTGCGGCATGCTCCTACCCCTTGTATATGTATTTGATGGCCGAGTACTGGTTAATGTTTTTTTTTCGCAGGGTGTTTTGTGGTCTTGATCTGTCCCTTTGTCACTTTCTATCGGTGCTCTACGAAGGGGATTCAGGAAGCGATTATCGTCGTAAAGGAACTCATTTTAGTAAAGCATCATGCTCCTCTTCTCTCTTTTTCTCTCAGTAGTTCTTGACTCAAAAATTTTACTCTCTTCTGTCCTTTATCTTGTGTTCTGACTCAACGGCCAGCAAAGCTTCTTGGATTTGTTGTTCTGAAGCCCGTTATGACTGGACTTGAGTCAACAGATGACACTCGCAGGTGAATGCGAAGGTCAACCCAAACCAGGTCGAACTGGAGAGTCACTCCCAAAGTAAGGGGCAAAATTGAAGTCATACAACAAGCAACCTCAGTCGAAGGAAATGATGAGTCAGAAAGGAGAATTCTTTGCCAGCAGTATAAAATCTCGTAACCTTCCTTTGCGTCTGCGGTCGTATCTCTTCAACATCCAGCCACATTCATTTAGTAAATACTAACCAGCAACAACGGTGGGCCTCACGATTATAGTAAACTAAGTAGATGCCATTGAACAACGGTAGTTCGTTGTTACTCTAGTCCACGCTTGTGTAAGAGGAATTCAAGCATTGACAGTTCATTCTGAAGCACATGAGAATGTTTCAAGCACACATCTTCTGGTTACCTTGAGACTTGCACCTCTTGCGCACGCACATTCTTGCTTTCCTCCTTCGATCTGCACGGTCACATGAAAGGCCAGATTTCGCACCCAGTGACTTCATTCAACCGCCCATCAAGTCTGGTTCATGTAAACCGACAATGGGTCAAAGAATACATGGCTCGCAACGAGGATTTCAAGACAACCCGTACCAAATCCCTCGCTTGGACTAGGAAGGCGGCAAAATCCAAGAGTTAGCTCTACGGAGGAGGTCTTCAACAGATACCATAGCTGTGTTACAGACAACAATATCACTGAAGATAACCAGTGGAATGGGGACGAGTCTGCTTATAGAGTTGGCTGTCTTACCAAGTCCCACACAGTCTGGACTTACGTTTGAGATCCCAACTATTCAAACCCCCAACCCAGACTACTTGCCCGATGGAATGGTAGTTCACCCGACATGCTCCGTTGTCTGATGGAGCTCGGGGCAGACATCACTAAAGGTCAACGGTGATGGAGATACCGCCATTCACTGCTGGGGAGGTATGCTCAGAGCCCCAAGCTCTTTGGAGCTCTGGGTCACAGGGACGGCTGGCCAACCAATACTTTCAAGAATCCCAACAGTGTGCCGTGCACCCTGATGGCAGCCTGGCCTTCCGAACAGTTCAGTGCGGTCAACAAAGATGGTGTTGATATTTGGCAATGCGTTCTCAAAATCGTGTACTGCACCTGGAAGAAGTCTCGCTTGGTAGATGGCCAGTGAGCTTGTCACTGTTGTTGAGTGTATATCAGCGGCCGGGCGAGTTATTCCAGCGTTTATTAGTCTATCAAGGCTCAAGATAACCGATAATCACAACAACAACCGCCTCCACGATGATACTGTTCTGTCCGCCTCACCAAAGAAGTACATCGAGGACCAGAGCTCGCGGGAATGGATGACCTGCCTGGGATGCAGACGCCTCCAACCTCCAGTACGACAACAACATGAGCCAATACGGCATCAATCCGTATATCACCAACCAGTATATCGATAACCTGTACGTGAACAACCACTACGGCAGCAACCAGCTTGCGTTGCACTGGCTTGATCACTGGAACCAGCACACCATGCCCATCAACAAGCAAGAGAAGCGGTTACTCCTGTTGGATAATCACGGCAAAGTCGCCGGAAGAGGAAGACCTATACACCAGGTTGGAAAACTGGAGGCTATATAGGGTTGTCTTCAGAAACCCTTTTGATGACACAGTTCGGTTTGTGTCTCGAGACGACTGCCCCGGTTGACTCCTTAAAAAAACGACAATTGTGGCATCAGCATACCAACAGGGCGTCGACAATGATTTGTACCGCTATGTTCTCGAGGAAGGGGAAGTCTACGACGGCCCGCCCTCTCGAGTGGTGGACTTCACGGTCTTGTTTCGGCTCCAGGAAGGTGTCCGTTCCGTCCGCACCACTCGTTATAGCAGCGGTCCTCATTCCTCAGGACGGTGAAGCCACCAGTGCGTTGCTGTAAAGAAGAAGGGCGTCGTCGAGGGAGGTATAGGCGGTCCGGGCACGTCGTTCATGGACCCTGGTGTGAAGGTAGATGGCCAAGCTCACGGCGACCCCAACGGCCATCTGAGCCCCATTGTCGAGCTGGGAGGGTCTCGACTGGCACCTCCACAGTGTCCTCCCCAATTTGTGCACGGAAATGTAGGAGCATTAAAGCTCCGCTGCTTGTCGTGGACAGTGGATCATTGTTGAGGAGAACATATCTCCCTCAGATGGGTCCAAAATCCTTCTGGAATCGTTTCCGCAGAATGAAGTATTATCCACGAGAAGGTCAATGTCGGAGCCATACCTAGTATGGCCTAGCAAATTCAACGGCAGCCCGTCAATAAACGCATGGGGAATTGTATGCTTGCTGAAGATTTCGGATACAACAGACGCGGCGAGTTGTCTTGCCAGGAGAGAGACACCGAAGTTTGTCGGCGCGGGGGCCTTCCGTGACTGGGGCATTGCTTCATCGGCATTGGTGACGGCAGCTTCAACTGCGGT
This sequence comes from Neurospora sp. CHS-2018b, assembly GCA_009806015.1. NCBI lineage: Eukaryota > Fungi > Ascomycota > Sordariomycetes > Sordariales > Sordariaceae > Neurospora > Neurospora sp. CHS-2018b. The sequence continues at coordinate 44,646 of RAOV01000046.1, forward strand.
CTTGGTCGGATTCTGGTTTTGGTGATGGCGGACCGGAGCGGGCCAGAGGCAAAAGAGGTGTTGAGGCCCGAAGATGCTCATACGCGTTGTCCATATCACTGACGACAGGAACAAGATACCAAACGAACATTCCAGGCTTTTTCATCCCAACTTACTGGACAGTATCAATGAAAGAGTGCCCTTCACGCGTCCTTTTGGGAAATTTTCATCTTTCATCTTAACTTTTCCACCGCTCCTTCCAACATTTTCGTTCATGTGAACGCCACCAAAGACCCTTCACTGCGTCCAAGAATGTTCTCAATGTGGGAAGCGGTTGAAGCTTCCACACTAAACGACTATGAGAATAGGAAGAAGCTGTCACAGCATACAGAAGCGGCGTACCAACGTGGGTACCTCTATACAATTACCCACAAGAAGATTCTGGTATCAGCGCCTCTACCATCATCAGACGATGTCCTAACGTACAGGGCACTGTTCAAGATGCTGGAAACCTCGCTGTCCTATAAGTTCCATGCATATCACGATCCCAAAATCACTCATCCAATCCTGAGCAATCATCAATGGGATTCAATACCGTACGGGGGCTTGGTCAGCCATGACGCATGGTGCGAGGGTTTGGCGAGATCAAAGTGGATGTTTTCGGGCCTATCTCAAGAAGAGATTGACGAGATTCGACGTCAACGACGGAAGGACAGATATCTAAAGGAAACACCGGAGCAACGAGCAGCGAGACTCGAAAGGACGAAGCAATATTCGCGAAACAGAATCAAGAATGAGACTCCAGCGGAGCGATCAAGACTTCAAATCGCCGCATCAAGCAACAGAAAGAAGATTGAGCGTGAAACACCTCAACAATATCAGGCACGGCTGGACCACCAAAAGCGATACTGGCAAAACCGGAAGGCGAATGAAACCGAAGAAGAACGGAACACAAGGTTAGCCAGACAAACGGTATCCGACAAGAAGTAAGAACTCCACCAAAAAATTCAGAAAAGGACAATTCACTGCCGTTCATGAGCATCAAGAGCTTTGATCTCATCTATCTTCCATGCCCAAGAACGTTCTTTGGCCTTCTGGTCAACGGGAACTCCACCAGGAATTTCAGAAAAGAACAATTCACTGACCACAATGAGTACCAAGAGCTTTCATCTCATCTATTTTGCATTCACCATTCACCTATTGTGGTCTCCAATTCACCTGCGGTTTCGAGAAGTGGGAACCATGGGATTTGGGTATAAAATCTCCTCCTGGACCAGCACTCCTCCTTTCTCTTCTCCTGTTCAACCACCACCAACTTTGGGACATCAAGTTGCCTGCAAGTTGACAACTTGAAACCCCTGACGACCTATCTTGCAAGCCTTTTCAAAAGAGCGACATCCGGAGCGAACCAAAACATTGCTCTCCATCGCATTCCACAGCATCGCGGCTCTTAATCGAGGATCATTTTTGCGCCTTTCGATTTTAGCTCAGAACGCTCATCTGCTTCGATATCACGTTTCAAGACGTGTTGCGATCTTCTTGCTCTCAAAGTTCACACTGAGCAGAGAGTATACCAGATTCACCTGCGATCATAGTAAGTTATCAATTCGCTGTCCGATGGGGGTTGCGTCCTACTGCTCTTGTTCGAGCGAAGTTCTGGTCCATGAATCAAGGCTAATTGAGGCAGTTGCTCGACAGACAGTCATATCGAATTCACATTGACGTTATATACCACCTATCAACATGAGTTCCCAGAACGGCGGTTCCCAGGCTGGCGGTTCGCAGGCTGGCGGCTCCCAGGCTGGTTCTCCCTCCAGTACGGGCGCTCGAGCCCGGAGGGAGTTTCGGCCCATGGACGCGATCCTTGTTGATCGTGCTCCTCTAACTGAGGAAGAGAAGGAAGCGCGGAAAGCCCGCGGCTTTTCGGAGAACTATATGGGAGATTACAACAATGAGAGGAACAAGTCCGCGGACATCCCGGACGACCAGAACTGTTCCCTGTACATCACAGGGCTCCCACTTGACATCACAGTACGGGATATCTTCGACGATATCCGTAACATTGGCAAAGTGTACTCGCTACACATTTCACCGAGGAGTGACAGTCACTCGAGGGCTGCCGCTGCCATTGTTTTCTTCACTCGAGCCGCTGCGGGTAAGCATCCTACAGTTACCTACTCATCACATTCCTGTGTCAAACACTAACGCCAGTCCTCATATAGAGCGGTTCTTCAACCGGTTTGCGACAAGAGACAATCCGACTGTCCGCTGGGGCGGTGCGGTCGCCAACCCAGGCCGCATTCTCGGTCGAATGCCCGTGAATGTAGTCTGGAACCAGGTAAAGGTTGCACCCTTTACTGAGCGAGAACACGTTACCAGGGTTATTCAAGTCGAGGGCCCATCGGAAATCGTCAACGAGGAGTTCCTCCTCGCATATTTCCGCTCCAAATGCCGCTTCGACATGGAGCGGTTCTACGTGATTTGGGAAGGCTATCGGGAAGTACCCCAGCAGAACGGACAACCTCCCGCTGCTCCCGTTCCCGCCGCGCCGCCCGCTCCGGCCCCGTTGAGGCGCCAGGGCAGAGCTCTGACATCGAACAACTGGCGTGAGCGTGCTCAGCCAGTTGCCGCCGATCCTGAGCCAGAGGCTCAGAAAAGTGCCGCCGCTCCTACCCAGCGAACGCACTACAGAATCATGGAGTTCCGTTTCGGAACCGTGAAGGGACAGGCACTTGCGTGCAGAATGTCTCTCGACTGGGAGTTCAAGGAGAGGGGAGTGTTGTGCCGCTACGGTAAGTGTCAAGCATTTAAGCAAGAGTCTCTCCGATCACGTACTGACAGTTAGTTTTTTGTTCTAGGCCAGGACCCTTGTGGCCCCTAAGAGATATCGGTGGACAGGATGCGATCATCGGTGGACAGGATGCGATCATCGGTTTGAACAGGATCATAGCGGTTTGGAGTTTGGAAGGTCTGGATGTTTGGCTTGACAAACTGGTAGAGGCGTTGGAACGGAGGAAATACTTTACTGGAGCAATGGGAAAGCAACATGGAGTTATGGCGGTCCAGAAAAGTCGCCTGCAAATGTCGTTAGCAAGCTCCAATAATACAATAATACATAGACTCATGCACCACTCCAGTTCTTCAAACCAGCCTTCCATCGGCCAAGTTGTCTGCAAAATGAATAATGTGACTCGTTCTATCCTCGGACAGATATCGATCCTTCCTCCAGCGGCAGGTTCGGGTAAGTAGCCATGTTGAACGTGTCGAGTGTCCAAAGCAAGTGCGGGTGATATTCGAAAGATACCTATTAATGCGGTAGGAACGAAGGAGTCAACAAATGATGCATGCAACTGCCTGACAAGCACACTGACGTTCCTCCGGATCTTCGATCGCTGGGCTGAATTCAAGATCTCCATGCCCCTGGTGAATCCTACAAACATCTGCATCCCGTACATCAAGTGGCTTGGGGCTTGAATCCTACTGCTACCATGCTTGAGGGCATTATGGTAGTATGAATGACAGCCTAGAGGTAGGCAAGATTTGTTGGGCTGGCGGGCTGGTAGTCGAACTGGAAGTTTGATGCGATTGGTTTGCATGCTTTGTAGCGAACAAATCCTTTTAGTAGATATTTAACAGTCGGTATTGGTCTCAATACTCGATGTGAGTTCGTTAGGTATGCTCGAGAATGATCGAAGATAGTGTTTTCCAGCACTACAGCACTGCAGCATTGTGGCGTTGTTTCCCCCTGGTGCGGCTACTACTTGACTGCAACACTTTTCTCGTTGCTGATGTTACTCCCGTCCGGCTATGTGGGGGTGACCAGGCGCAGAAATTCGGTAAGTAGGAGCGGGATGGATTCGCTTGCTTGCTTGCTTGCTTGCTTCTTCTGGTGGTGGTGCCGTGATGACGGCGTCGTCGAGTTCTTGGTACCAGGGGGGTCTATGAATTCTGACCATGCGAGTGAGATCATATGGTAAGGTAGTCAGTCATACTGCTCATGTCATGTTGGTGAACGGCAGTCGATCGCGGATATCTCTGTTGTCGCTCTTTCGAAATGGCTGCCTGCAGAAGTTGATGTTGAGGATACACCATGGCATCACTCAGATTCCGGCTTTGAGATTCGGCAGCAAGCATGAGATAAATCGCTTCGGCGGCAGTGATGAGCGGGTGTGATCTGGATATATATGTCAGAAGCGAGACCAGCATGGCACTTGTGCGTCCTAAGCCCCCGACTCGGAGCGTTTAAATCTGTGACACCCAAGGTATGATTGGCCCCGTTGTGCGGTTCTCTCCGCGCTTCAGCTTCCCGAATGGGTTGCTTACCGCAAGTGAGAGTTAGTTGAGCACGAGGGTGGCCATATAAATCTCAGTAACACCCATGGATACGAGTTGACGTCGATGTCCGGCAGTTATGACGGATAGACCTTTCAATGTATCCTAGGTGATACAATCGGCTTCGTTATAAGCCCCTTGGAGACTGACTGTCAGGAGCAGGTTTGACTCGGATTACTCTAGTTAACTTGGGTGTTTAGGCGGAAGCTTACCGATGCGTTGTGTCAGATGCCATATTCGACGAACATGGCTTCCAAGTGAATATATTCGCTTGTACATCGCAATGTCATTGGCCGCCCTAAGCATTCCAATGCTCGAACACTGGGGGAATCTAGACATTGCAGGTTGAGGTAACCATGGGAATCCTTCCGAGCGTTGGTGTTGTCAGAGGCGCCACGGAATAGTCGTCGGCTAATAAGCGCGACAGAGATATTATGGAAACGAAGGGCCGAAGTTGGCGAAAATACAGTCTGAAGTGATACATGAGATACGGGTACTTTATCCGGCTTACAAGCACGCGTGCTTCCAGGCACGAGTAGCTTGACGACTCCTATAAAGACCATACTGTCAAAGTGAGTATCATAGCCACATTCTGTGAACACAGAGGGTCTGGGCAACTCTATATCTGAAGAGCCGCTTGTGTATCGTCAAAGTCGTACCCCCTTACGCAGGTCTGGACCGGAGCTCTGCTTGGCTCATGTGTTCTGGCCCGGATCGGTGATCTCTTACACAAGATCCTTGCAGCCATAGATCGTGATGGCGGGCCGTTCTGCTCGTTACAACTTCCAAATTGATGCGGTCTTCAAGCTTTCATACATCACGTACAGTGCAAAGTGTTATGTACGATCTGACTTGAGGAGGTCGAACATACCTGTGTCCTTGAAAATCCGGGTTAGTCAAGGGCCTGTAGACCACAACGGAATCATGGCAGAACATATGTGCGAATCTGATGACCACAAACCGTTGGATCTGGGCTAAGCGTGTGATCCCTGAGTCTTCTGTGTTGGCAGATTCCGAGATGTACGTATACGTGTACGGGACGAGTTAGCCGGTAGAACCCGACGACAGTCCAAGGGTAAGGCGTGGCGGCATGGCCCATGGTGGGTGCCTTCGTGACGTGCCGTCGATCATGAAGTCACCCACGTTTGTAAATGTTGTGCGTAACCTCGGAGGATCCTAAAACGGAATATGGTGTCGTTCGTCTCACAAGAGGGCAACGACGTTTAAGCTTAAAACCACCGACAATGCCATGCTGGGATCACCGCTCCTCGGTTGACTTGATAGGAGACCTGGGAGGGTGGTCAATATCAATGCCAAGAAGCACGATGTTAATCCAACCCCAGGCTAATGTCAAGATGACAGTTGACTTCGGGAAGCACAAGGTCAACACGGCAGGACCGGGTTAACGGATGCATGGCATACCTGATTGTAATGAACTTGAAGATAAGCAAGACTTCGCTGGGTGTCAGCCATGACCCCCGATATCGTTTACACCACGATGACAGACAAGACATGCCATGATGTGCTCTTGTTGTGCTCGCCGACCAACTCGGAACGGGCTCCACCGTATGAATAGCAACAGTGTCGAATCAAAACAGCGGATGTTGGTGTCGAGCGGACGCGGGTTCTGGCCCGACGAACTCGACAGGATCTGGAAGCTTGATGATGGTTGTTGTGGGGAGAAAACCACTTTTATTTGGCCACCAGAATGTCCCCGGATTCCACTTGAAAGCGGCGGTAGGGGGGTCAGTGGAAGGATGTGGGTCGGGGATATTGTCCCTCGGCAGTGTCCGAAGAACTTCCAGGTTGGGCGGGCCCATCATACTGGAAAGGCACTGCAAGAGCTACCAGTGTCTTTCGGGGCGCCCGGCAGAAATAGACTGAAGCGCAGCTCCAATAGAGGTCTAGGGCTGGATCCTAATCCGTAAATTCCAAAATTTGGTCGCATAGTACAAATTCAAAGCTGGGATCCCAATTTATAAACGTTGCAAATTTGGTCGCATAGTGTAAATTTAAAGCTGGATTCCTAATCTATTAAGGTAGAAGCATTTGGTCGCGTTTTAAAGTTAGATTCTCAATCTATTAAGGTAGAAGCATTTAGTCGCGTTGTAAGGTTGGATTCTCAATTTATTAAGGTATAAGCATTTGGTCGCGTTGTAAGGCTAAATTCTCAATCTATTAAGGTATAAGCATTTGGTCGCATTGTAAAGCTAAATTCTCAATCTAAACCACTTTAATACTAAATTATTTTAATTCTAAGATATTTTAACTATAAGATATTCTCTAAATTATTTTAACTTTAAATTATTTCAACTCTAAATTATTTTTCTAAGTTATTTTAACTTTAAATTATTTCAACTCTAAATTATTTTTCTAAATTATTTTAATCTTATAAAAATTATCAAAAAAAAACGATTTTTTCGGAGTTCAAGATACTAACAGCGCGGACCCCACCCAAATACCTTATAGTAATCGAATATTTAAATTACTATTAGGCGGCACCGAAGGATAATAATAATAATAATAGTCTTATTCCTTAGCTATATATCTATAGCGCCACAATTGGCATGAGGTACCTCTCCTAATTCTCTAAAGGAAAAACCGTTCGGCGATAAGCGCCGCCGGATAAAAACCCCTAATTCTATTCCGGTTACGGGCGAGCCGTACCGCTCCTTCTTAGCTTCTAATTATAACAGTTCTTACTTACCGCTATAGCGAATAAACGTACTTTCTATCTCAATCCTCCTAATATTAGAATTATTATAATACCGCTTCCTTCGTCTATTCTTTCCTCCCGTCCCTCGGCCGCCGTCCTATCCCCATTTACTTTTATTTATTCTTATTTATTTTCCCGCCTCGCCCCTTCCCTTTTACTCTCTCCCCCTTCGTTCTATCTTCCTATCCCTACTATAATTTATATCTGTATAAAGGCCTCTTCTATTATTTATATAAATTCCCCCGAGCGCTAACCCTAAACTTTCCTCTTCTTCCCCTAAATTATTATATCCCTAAAATAGCCTCCTCCTCGTCTAATGGCGCGCCCAGCCGTACCCCCAATTATAATATTCGCTAATTTAATATTTAAACCGGCCGAGACTTCTCTTACTTTATAGAATCTTTATTTAAATTTAAAATTACACCCTCTACCCCCCGTACTCCCTAAGCTCTTAATATTCCTACAATTCCTTTTTAGGATTTTATTACCATTGCCCGCGTTCTATCTTATAATCCTATATTTCGTCTTCCTAATAATTAGTAAAATCCCTACCCTTATATTTCCGTATCCTCCTTAATTAATTCTATTTTTTAATATTATTCGTATTCTTCTTTACTTCGGCTATATTTTAAATTTCGCTAATTATATTATAAGTACCCTAAATATTATTACCCTTAATTATAATAATTTCCGGACTATATTCGTAAAGTATATTTATATAATTAATAAATAAAATAAATATCCTTTTTAATATTATAATATCGTTTCTTTTTAATATTGTTTAAATATTACGTCCTAGAATACTCTATATTTATTCGCTGCTTTAAAATATATATTTAATATCCCCTTTAATTATTATAATAAATATAATTATATTTAGGCGGCGGCGGTTACTATTTTAAACGCTCCGTTTAACTCTAATAAATCTATTAAAACCTTTTAATAAATTTATATATCCTTCTTTGGCCTTATATATATTTGCCTAATTATTAATAGTCTTCTAAATATATTAAATACCCTTTCTTTTCTTTATTATTTTAATAATTTAAAGGTTTTGAACTATAAAGAGAAAGGTTACTATAAAAAGTCTATAATTGACCGCTACCCTACTATTAATCCTCTTCGTATTATTTCCGCTAGCGTAATTAGTAATAATATTAACCTTAATATTAATAACCCCCTAGGTTCGCTTATAACGTTTAATAGCCCCCGTATTAAAATAAATCCTAATTAAAACGAATAACGTTATTAAATTACCTATAATTTAATAGAAATAATAAAAATACTTCGTACCCTTATTAATTATATTTAAATATTAATTAAATAATTCTTCTATAGTTCCGCCCTCTTTATTAAATATAAGTTGGAATTAATTTAACTAATCTTCTTACTATTTCCTTCGTTCCCGTATTTCGATATTTTAATATTATAAATAAATAAATAATTTTATATATATTTTGCAAATTCCCTATAATACTCCCCCTCTAATTCGATTATTAAATAGTATTTATTTAACTTACCTAATTTAAATACTTATAAAAGGATTTTCTCTACTTTAATTCTATTATTTAAATAAATTTAAAATTCTTCTTATATTTATAACCAATTAATTACCGTTATTTAATATTCCTCTATTTATAAATATTTAAAAACGAAATATTTAAACGTTTCCTCCCTAGTTCCGTACGAATAAAATGGCGTTATAACGTCCGGTATTTTCCTTTAGAAGAAGAAAGACCGGAGCCCGATAATTCCTATTCGGACTTAAATAAAGAGGGAACTTTATACTTTTATTAATAAGTACGGCTTATTATCGTCCTTTAGCGTTTAATTTTTCTTCTTTTTCTTCTTTTTTAACCCGATTATATATTATTTAATAATATTATCGCTAAATTTCGTATTAAAGTCCGTAATAATAAATTTATATTACCGATTTAATTTAATTACCGCCGCCGCTACTTAATAATTATAATATAATATTTACTTTCTTTTCGTAATATCCTCTAATTATTCTTCTTTATTAGTAACGGTCGGTTTTAATATTTATAATAAAGTTAAGGGTATTCTTATTACCAAGGGCGGCCCTACTGTTAATATAATAAATTTTTTTATTAACGCTTATTCTTTAGTTTACTTAATTTTAATAATATTATTTTTAAATTAATTAATAAGTAATCGACCTCTTATTCTTATTTAAATATAATTAATTACTTAAATTACGGTTCCTCGGACGAATTTAATTTAATTTATTCGGGTAAACCTCTCTTTAAAAGCCTTTATTTATTTATTAAAGTAGAAATCGAATAGTAAATAAAATATTTCTATTTTTAGGTTTTATATTAATATAATTTTATACGCCCTAACGATAATTTTTAAATATTTAATTTAATATTTAGCCAACCTAATTATTATCTTTCGCAATTTCCTATAAACTTCGGTCGGTTAGTAGAAGGCTAAGGCTCTATATACGATAGCACTTCGAATATATTTAGTATAAATTTCCTTCGTTCGTACGAAAAAATAGCCTTAAATTTTCGCTATTAACCGTATTAAAGTATTTATCTATATAATTATTTTCTTCTTTACTATTTCCGTATATATTCGATAATTAAATTTCCGGTCTAATTAAATCCCTAAGAATTTTATTAATTCCGTCGGTTAAAATACTACCCCGCTAATTTAGAAAATTTCCGTCTTCGGTTCTTTTATTTATATAAAATATATAAGTTCTATTTTACTCGCTTTAAATTCTATCCCTCTTTTAACTACTTATTCGGAATAAATTTCTTATATTATTTAGAGAGTCCTATAATTTTCTTCTATTATTTTAACTATTATAATAATATTAATATTATTAGTAAAATTAATTATAATTATATTCCTAATTATAATTAGCCTACGGTATAATAAAGTAATAAAGAGAATAAAAAGGATTAATAAAAAGGGGGAGCCTTAGGGTATTCTTACTATAATATTATAAAGTTTAAACGTTTTATTATCGAAGAAAAGGGAACCTTTTCTTCTAATAACGAAACTATTTACCTATTTAAAAAGCTATTATAGGAATTATATTTCCTATAAAGTATATAAAAGCTACTTATAATTAATTCTATTAAATACGCCCTTCAAATCGAAGAGTATAAGAGATATTACGGCTTTAAACTTCTAGGCCGAATAAACCGCGTCAATTACTATTTTAATTATAAATTCTATCGAATAATTTACCTAGTTACTTATTTAGCCCTCCGGGAGGAAATTAAATTCTTCTACTACCTATATTAACTTTATAATAATTAAAATTTCGAAGATTTTTCTAACGTTATTTAATAGCGAGATTAATCTTTATACGCCGGCTAACTTCTATTATTCGGTACTCTTTTTTAATTTTTTAAAAATAATTACTTTTATATTTTTAAACCGTTAAGGGATATATTCGAACCGAAGGCTCGCTATAATAAAAACCGCTATAACTTATTTAAATAATACTTTACAAATTTTTAAAAATTTATTTAAAAATTAATCGATACCTAGTACTTTGTTTAATACTATCCTCGAAAGGATATTTTTAATATCCTCTTTAATAATTTAATTATTAATAATTATTAAGGTATCGTTATTTAATAATTAAATCCAATCTAGTAAATATCTTATAAATATATTTATTTTAAAGAAAAATCGGTTAGTAAAAATATTTGCTTTATTATTATAATTTTCAATTTTATTTACCCCCTTACTAAATTTAAAGGCTAATAATTTAGGCGGATCTACTAAATAATAATTCCGGGTTTAAACCTACCTTTCTAATAATTAAAATTTATTTAAATCCTTCAACGTAATAGCGATATAATTATACTACCTCGCCCTCTAAATCTTCGAAATAAATCGTTACTTCTTTACTATTACCTCTACAAACTCCCTTTAATTAAAAGGCATTTTATTCCCGAATTATATCTACTACTTCTATTTTATATTTTTTATTACTATTTTATATTCTAAATTCTATTAATCCGCCTATTTTCCCCAACCTTTCTTCCGATATAAAATAAATTTTTCTATAATATTAATAAATTCTCCGTCGAACCTATCGAATATTAATTCGAAGTCCTTTATTATAATAATTTCTTTTAAAACTAATATCCATTTCTCTATTACCTCCCTTACCTTTTCTATATTTATAAAATTCTAATTATAACTTCCTTCCTCTTCCGCTTTCCCATTCTATTTTCTAATTTAAACCTAAACTTTTTAAAAATAATAATCTAAACCGGTTTATTCGTATTAGTAAGCTCCCTAATATTCTACTTCAATATTATACAATATTTATATATAATCGATCGTCCTATCTTTTTCTCTTCGAATTATATTACCGAACCGTATTAATTCTCCGCAAAGGGTTAATAAATTTAATTTCTACCGTCGTATTTAAGTAAAGAATTATATAATTCTTAGGTTAATCCTATTCTTTAAATCCTAATTAGGATAATAAAAGTTAAAATCCCTAACGGTTATTTAATAGCCCTTTAAGGGTCTCTCTTCGAAGAATTCGAAGAAGGGAAACCCTTATTAATATTCTAATATACTATTTATTAAAATAGGGGAATAAATAGAATAAATAATTATTAATTCCTATAAATTTTTAAACGTCGCCGCGGCCTAATCCTTTCCCAATCGGAAATCTAAATCCTTAAAATTCTACCTCTTATTTATATAAATTACTACTCTTCCTTTTTCTAAATAATTAACGCTATAATATTTACCGCTTCGCGGCCGGTAAATATTTCTATTTAAATTTCTACCTAATTCTTAAATCGCTATAATATTATAAATCTCCTTTTATTCGAACAAAAATTTTCCTCTCTCGTACAATTTCCCTATATTCTAATAGAATATTTTTAATTAAATTATTAATTACCCTATAAGAAAGTTCCTTTTAATTTAACGGCGGATAAAGTAAAGGTTATATCCTTAATAATAGTAATTCGTATAATAGTAATAGAATTAGTATAAATATAATCGCCAACGCTCTAAAAATATATAAAAATATTTATTAGGCTAAACTAATTTATAAATTTCAGCCGAAAATTATTTTTAACCGCTCTTTTAAATCGGCTTCTCTTCATATTTCCGGTAAATAATCTTTCTAAAATTATAATAGAACGGGAATTAGAAGGAACGTCGAAAATAGTAATATCCTTTTTAATTTTAACCGTCGACTCTAATACTAATTTAATTAATCCTTTATAAATAATAAAGCCGCGGGGCCTTTTAATATATATAATTAAAACCTTTATGTAAATTATTCTAATAAATAAATATTACTTTTTATTAAAAATAAAGTACCCCAACTTTCTATATAATTTATAATAAATTAAAGAATTATCTTCGTTCGAAAGGCAATTTACTTCTTTAAAACGAGCCCTATTATATTTAAATTAACTACAACAGCCGTAAACGTCCTCCTAGTAATAGAATTTTACTATATATCCAAATCCCCAATATTTAAAATACTACTAAATAATAACCGTAATTTAAAACGGTTCGTATAAATATATTCTACCGTCCTAAAAGAAGAAATTCTCCTAAAAGAAGATCGCCGCTTTTACAAACGCGACCTCAATTAAAATTATTCTCCTATCCTCCTTATCGTATCTCTTCCAAACTTTTACATAAATAATATCTATTTCCTTATTCTTCTCCCTTATTTCCTATAGTATTATATCGTACGATTTTTCATCGAAATTAATTTAAAGGACTCCCTTAATTAGAACTCCCATAATATTTAAAATTATAATAACTTTTATTTTAAAAACCTCCTTCGTTTAAATATAATACTTCTAATATTATTTATATATAAATTCGTCGAAAATTATAATATAATCGCTACTTATTACTATCCGGGTAATTATTTAAATTATTTTATTCAATCTTTTTTTTAGGGCATTTTTAATCGCCTACTTCGTATTTTTATTTAATTATTTAATATATTAAACGGAGATTGAAACTCCCTTAATCGTAAATTAATATTCGCAATTAGAAGGAATAAACTTCGGAATAATAATAATAATTAATTATTAAAAAGTAGTACCGATTTTACTTAATAATTTCGTAATAATATCGGCCTATTTCTTCGGCGCCTCCTAAACGCCCTTCTTAAATTCCTTAAAAATATCCTTCTTTAAATTATTAAAATCCTTTTTAATAATAAATTAACTCTCGCCAACCTTATCTACCTTAAACATCCGGGACCTACTTTTTCTCGCCTAAATTTTCGCGAATTCGAAAAATAATTTTCGAACTTAATAATAATCTTCGAACGAAATAATATTATAATCCGTAAACTTATTTATTTAGGCGATAAATCTCTTTATAATTTTATTATCTTCCTCCGTTTTTTCTAAAGTCTTTATAACGAATATAATATTGGAATCGTTATAGTTAAAAAGGCCTCCGAAGGAATTATAAACGCTATTTTCTAATCTACGCGCACTTCTATTAATTATTATCGGCAACGACGGCTCAACGCTATCGCTACGCTCGTCGCAAAACATCGCGAAGGGGGTAAATAACCTTCCTAAATCGATTACCGTTATCGGTTTTCGTTTTAGAGCACTTTCTAACCAGAAATCGGCGTTTCCGGTTTCGGCGTCGTTTTTTTATTGGCACCGAAGGATAGCCCGTCTTATATACGCTTTAATTTTACGCCTTTACAAGTACTATAGGCGAACTTTTCGTAGGTAGGGCCTTTACTACACTATAGGACTTTATAGGCAAATCCCCCGAAACGGTCTCCTATAGCGGTCAATTAATAAGGTTATCGGTTATCTTATGCCACAGTTTGGTCTTAATTTAAGAGGGCTCGATCTTATACCACAGTCGGTCGGTCGGTCGGTTGGTTAAGTCTATGTTAGATTAATATATTATTATTATTAAGTCAAGGGTATTCGAATTAATCTTTTTATTAGTTTTTTATATTTTTCTATAAGGCGGGTCTAAAGGGTCGAAGGTCCGGTCTAAAAGGTCGAGGGTTATATCTATAGAATTGAGGATTTTTAAGAATAGAGGCCGATCCGGACTAATCTTACAAATAAAGGTATAGTTTACCCCTATTTAAACTATAGAATTATTATAGTTAGTCGTTACTTAGGATTGGTAATAATATTTACGGGAATATAATTTATAAAGTAGAATTTACGTTGATATAGTAATAATAAGGGTAATAATACTAGTAATATTAGAAATAGTATTAAAAGTAGTATTGAAAATAGTATTGAAATTCAAGTTGGTAAGTAAGAGTAATAATATTATTAATAGTATTAAGAATAATATTAAAATTTAAATTGGTAATAATAGTAATAGTATTAATAAGTATTAAGAGTATTAATATTAGTAATAGTATTAAGAATAGTATTGAGATTTAAATTGGTAATATTGGTAATAATATTAAGAGTAGTGTTAAAATTCAAATTAGTAATGTTAATAATATTATTAAGAGTATTAATATTAGTAATGGTATTGAAAATAATATTAAAATTCAAATTAGTAATAATAGTAATAATATTAAGAGTGGTATTAAAATTTAAATTAGTAATATTAGTAATAGTATTTATATATTAATAGCGTTTACAATTACTCTTTCCATCTTATTTTATATTGTATATTATTAATATTTCTAACTATTTCTATTTCCCTTTCCCTCTTTCTCTCGCGTTTAACTTTTCCTTACTTTTATCTACCTATTAATTAACTAACCCTTAACGCCAATATATTAATTATCTTTAAAGATAATAATTATAAATTCGAAATACGCTTCAATAATATATTAAAGGAGGAGGAAGAGCGCTACGATTTATTTACCCTCAAACGCTAACGTACTATTATTAGTTAAGTCGGTACTAAAATAGCTTTACTAATTAAAAACGAGCCTATTTATAAATAAAAGGCTATAGCTACGAACTTCTTTTAAAACGAGCCTATTTATAAGTAAAAAGCTATAATTATAAATTTTTCTTAAGCTTTCTCTATTTGCTTAAAGTAGTATATTACTTTTATTCGCTAAAATAATTCTAGAGGTAATTAATAAGAATTTAAGAAATAGTATAGTACTAATATTTAAAAATTATTTTAATATTAATACCTTAAGGCTAATAGTATTAAAATTTACATAGTATTATTTACGTAGAGTATAAATTAAAATACCTATAAATTAAGATGTCCAAATATAATAAATATAAAGTAAAATAGTAAGTATTAATATTAATACCCGAAGGCAAAAAAAAGTAGAATAAAGATAAGGTATTATTAATATATTAATAATTAAATAAAAGTCCTCTATTATCTTTATTATCTTTATCTTTATTTTTATTATTATTATTATTATTTTCCTCCTCAATCCTCTTAAAGCGGTTTAAATAAATAAAGGTTGAAAAACCGGGCGCGGAGAACCTTCAAATTTTTATTAATACTAATTTCCAATTCTTTCTATTTTTATTCCTTCTTCTTCCTATATTCTTCTTTATTATAGAAATACTTTACCTCCTCCTCTAATTTAATAAAACGGATATTAATAATATTTTAATTAAAATAATTAGCTGGAATAGAGATTAGGGGGGTTAGGATCCGGGGGGTAAGGCCGAAATTAAGAGGAAGGATATTTTTAAAAGCGGAAGGGAAGGATTGCGGAAGTAAAGTTTAAAGGATTAAAAAGGTAATTATAGGAGTAGGGTAAGTACGGGCGTAGGTTTAAGGGGTAAGGTTAGGGCTGGGGCCCCCTTTATAAATATTGAGGGGCTAGAGGGTAGAACGATAAATAGCGCGGTAGGGCGCTGGGGTTTCGAAAGCTAGAAGAGGGAAGGGGCTAGGGACTAGGGAAGTAAAAGTTTCGAAAACCGGAGGGAGGGGGCCGGGGACCGGAGAAGTAGGATAGCGAAGTTTATTATCGTAGTCGATACGAAAAATAATATTTGTTTTAAGCCTAAAGGTAAAGTTGTAAAAGCCCTTAAAATATAATGTTAATTTATAAAAAGAAAGTAAAAAGAAGTTTAAAAATACTTATTTAAATATAATTCCCTTCTTTTTAAAGCGAATTATATTAGGGATAGTATCTATAAGGTCGTTATAATACTTATATATAGTATAATTATTATAATCTCCATCTTTTCCCAATTTCTATAATTCCTAATATATATCGTATATTTTAGGACGTCTATTATCGCAATTAACCCTCTTTTCGGTATAAATATAATATTTTATACCTTTACCCCCCTTAAGCTTAATATAGTAATACTTATTCCGTATATAGTAAAAGTACGGATTATTATATAGGTAATTATATTTACCATCCTAGAAATACGAAAATTAATATACGATAATAATTAAGGGTATAGATAATTAAGGAATAGGGAATATAGAAAGTAAGTAAAAAGTAAAGTATTTTATAATCTTATACTTTTTAACCGAGGCCGCCTCCTTTTCCTTCTCCTTCTTCGATAGTTTAATATAGCGGGGGAGGTACTTACTTAGCGGATATTTAAGTAACTAAATTCGATTTAGATTATTACCAACGGGAATATTACTAGTAGGAATATTGGGAGGACCGTTAGGAGTAGTAATAATTAGAATGCTCGGAGAATTATAACGGCGGTACTTAGAGCGTATAGCGGGCTCTTTAGGAGGGCGGGTAGGAATTTCGGGGGCGGGCGGTTAAATTAAATTGGGCGTAGAGTTAGTAGAATTAGTAGGGCTAATAGGAAGGATAAATAAATTAGAAGATATTATATTTATATAGTAATTATTAAATAAATTAGTTAAGTATAAGGAAATAGATTAATTATAAAATTAATTATAATTTATATAATTATATAATTTAATTTAGGGAAGAAAGGAAGAGAAAAGAGGGGAGGAAAATAATTTCGAATAATAAGTAAAACGTATACGAATAAGGGTACGAATATAAGTACGAAAGTATAAGGGTAGGTAGGTAAGTAGGTAGGTAGTTATATAAATGGTATTTACTAAGCAAGCTATTATAGTAATAAAGATTAAACGATAAATTTAAAGACTATTTATTATTAATATATAGGCTGCTAGTTTGTATATATATAGTCGAATTGTATATAGATAATCGAATATACTAAATATCGTACTCTAAATTATACCTTATACTTAAATTTATTAAAGTATCCTTTTTTCTATTTACTTATTAATTTATTTTCCCGCTTCTAATATCCTCCCTCTTCTATTCGTTAATTTATTCCCCTACTTCTAATACTATTAATAAGAGGGAAAGGTTACGCTAATTTATTTTATTATTTAAATATATTATATAATAGAATAAAAAGTAATAAAATAACGAAGTAATAAAGTAAGAAGGCCTTTTTAATTAAAGCCTCCTCTTCTTCTTTTAATTTATTTTATTATTCAAATATATTATATAGTAAAGTAATAAAGTAATAAAGTAAGACGGCCTCTCTAATTAAAGCCTCCTCTTTTTCTCCCGGTCTATTTTATTATTTAAGTATACCCTATAATAGAGGAATAAAATAATAAAGTAAGACGGCCTCTTTAGTTAAAGCTTCCTCTTCTTCTCTTAGTCTATTTTATTATTTAAATATACTTTATAATAAAGGAATAAAATAATAAAGTAATAAAGCAATACTCTTTTAATTTAGGAATATATAATTTATATTATTATTATTGTTAATTAAAGGGTAGATTAAATATACGTCGGGAGGGAATTCCTTAAAAGCTTAATATATTTCTATTATAGTTATCCGGAAATAAAGGAATAAAATAATAAAATAATGAAGTAACGAAGTAATTTTATTATAATTAAGAAGAAGCTTACGATAAGGGTATTTATATTTGTAATTTAAGTTTTACTTGTAAATATTATTTTATTAAGCGCGGTTTATTTTTATTGTAATTAAAAAGATATTTACGAGGAAGGTATTTATATTCGTAATTTAAATTATATTTATAAATACTATTTCGTTAGGCGTAAGGTATTTTGTAAGTAAGCCTCTTTAAATTAGAACTTTTTATAACTTAATAAAATAATAAAATAATAAAGTAATAAAGTAATACTTTTTTACTTTTCCGTTACCGTTATTATAATTGAAAAGAAGTTTATAAGGAGGGTATTTATATTCGTAATTTAAAGTAGTGTTGCGGAAGTCTGGCATATCCTGTAGAAGACCATATATTCTAGTATTCTAAGTAGGAAAGCGTAATGCAGAAGGAAGGGAGCAGGCTAGCTGGAGAGGGCCTTGCAGTCTGGTTAAGTAGGTGACCGTAAGGCTTCTAGAAGGCTCCGCCTTTCTCCTAGTAAATGGTGGCCTTGGCAAAGGCGGTTACAAAGGTTATAAGAACCTTTGTAGCCTTAATAAGGCCGGCAAGGCCGGCAGGGCCGGCAAGGCCGGCGGAGCCGGCCCGGTGCCTGCTAAAGGATTTGGAAAGTGGACTTTCTAGGGTAGGCGGGTATGCCATCTATTTATCTATCGTATATATCCTATATCAAGTCCCGGCCTTATAAAGAAGCTATTACTGTCCTTAGTAATATTAATCTATTTCGAATCTTTGTATCTTATATTAATTTATCTTAAATCTATATGTTTTTTCCTAGTTTATATCCTCTAGATTATCCAAATTATTATTAATAGCCTAGTGGGCCGAATCTCTACGGCGAATACGAACGCTACAACTATTCTACTATACCGGGTTAGAGCGGCTAATACTACGACTTCCCCGGCGAATACTTAGAATAGACTCTCTAAATTAACTTCCCTCCGGGCGTCCTCCTTAATAGGCCTAATATTCTTCTACCAATTCCTTATAATTCTTTAATTAATATTCCGTTATTTAAGTATTATACTTATTTCCTTAGCCCTTCTACTTAATTAGATACTTTAGTTAGTAGGGTCCTTCTAATCTATATTGTAAAACGACCTCGATTTCGTACTTATTACTATCCTTATCTTCGGAGCCGGAGCCAGATTATAAATCCTTTATAGGCCTAAATAGGGGCGTTTATTAGTAGAAGGGATCCTCCTCCTTAAATATAGGAAATAGGTAAGTGTATAAAATTATTAGATAGATCTTTATATTATTGGGTAGGTCGAATTTATAGGCGAGGCGACTTATATATTTAAATATTTAGAACGGTTTTAATCGTTATTATAATAGTTTGCGGGAAGGCCGGCTAGGTAGGTAGTATTTATAATAAAGTTGAAGAAAGACTTTATTGCTAATATTGAATTCGAAATCCTTATAATTATTATCGTACTTCATTTTAGCTTTAGTAATAGCGAAGTTTATAGCGAATTGAATATTTTATTATAAATATTCCTTAAAGGCGGCGTTAAATTCTATATTAAACGTTAGTCCTATAATAGCGTTAAGCGGGCCTCGAAGTTTAAATCCGTAGAATAGCTCGTATAGGGAGGTTTTAATAATTTCTGAATATACGTTATTAAAGTTCTATTAAAGTAGTAAGATAACGTTAAACTAGAGTACTTTAAAGTATTTAAAAACGTAGAATTATATAATTATTTTAACGCTTTAATTTTTACGTTCCGAAAAGCCGTTACCCTACAAATAGTATATAGTTATTATAAATAGCTTAATTCCCTATATTTTCTATATACTTTACTATAGTTTAAAAGTGAATTTTCAGTCCCTATTAAATATTAGGCCAATTAGAATACCCTAATCTACTAATATTAATTGCCTTATTAGGGCGCGACCCTAATCGTCGGCTATATATATTGTATATCCTAATATTAGTAGGGATCTTTTAAAATTAGGGCAAATAATTATCAAGGCTAAGTCGAAGAAGTTATAGCTAAGGATTTGCTATAGAGTATTAATTATAAAGATTTTTAGTAATCTAATAATAAAATTTATAGCGATTAATCGTATAGGCAAAGTACTAATTCGAGAGGGTTAATAATTACCAATAGTCTAGGCTCTACTAATTTAATTTAATTAATAGGTTGGGCAATATTCTATATATTTCTTAACCAAATATATTTTATTATTAATTACCACTCCTCGAAGATCGTAGAATATTTTATTTCTTCCGAAATAATATTTATCGTTATAGACCGAAGCGAGAATTTCCTATATATATAGTTTGGGTATATAAAGGTTTTTAGTTTTATTACCGCTAATATTATAAATAAGACCGTTTATAGTAATAAAGAAGGGGTACCCGACGTAAAAACAGCTTCTGTCGTCCTCGATAAGTACGTTAATTAAATCCTTTTTTACTTTAACGAATTTTATATTTTCCTCATATCTATTAACAATATATTACTTTAGTAACGGATTTATCTAGGGTTTAGCAATAGTAAACTATATAGTATTAAATACAGCTTTACTATTAGGGTTTCCGTCGTTACCTACGCACTTTAACCGGCTTAAGGCATTTAGTACGAAGTTCAAGCGCCCCGGGATATAATAAACTTTTAAATTATATTAGGATAAATAAACGGAGGCGTTGATTAATCGTCTATTAACGCGGTCTATCGAATACGTTTAAAGTATTATTTATTTTATAATCCCTTTGGTAGCAGTATAGTTAGTAAGGACAATAATAGGGTAATTAGAGGAATAAATATAGGTACGCAATCTTTTTACTGCTTAAATAAAGTAAGCCACTTCTAATTTAAATAGGCCGTATTATAATTCAGCTTTAATTAGGCATTTACTTAGAAATATTACGGGCAAGACTATAGATAACTGTTACGATGCCGACTAGAAGAGACTTGGAGAAGACGTAATATTGTACGAAGAGGAGAAGATTAGAAGAGAGTAATGAAAATTCTATTCCCAAATTATATATATAAATTAAATAGAAATACAATTAGAGACCTACGGGATTACGGTGCCGGAACGCTAAGGGAACGGGACCGTATTATATAGTACTATAATAGTATCCCCGGCTTTAAAATACAATTAACCTCAATTATAAATAAAATAAATATATTACAAACCCTAAATTCCTATACTATAATTATAGAATAGCGTAATTGCGCTACTAAGCCATAATACGGCCCGTATATTATTTACCGCGGTCCGTTACCTATAGTAATAATAATAATTATTTAATAATAGCGGGACGGTACTACGTTAGTCCCGTTTTAAATTAATAATATATTATTCGCGCCCCTATACATTCCTCCTACTTCCTTCCCTTATATTTCCTTCCTCCCTTCGCTCTTTCTTTTTCCTTTCTATTAATAACCTTACTATTACTTATACTATTCAATATAATATTACTAACGTTTTCGTTCATTATATTAATAACCCAACCGTTTCTATACCGTTCTATTAATTATTAAAAACCTAAATTTCAATTATATATTTTACTAGCAAAATACCCCCTACTCCCTATATTCCTACTAAAAAGGCTAAAGCTTCTCTCGCCCGTAATTTAAATTATATAATTTATATCCGCTATAATACGAAGTATATTATTCTCAATAATAGTATCCCGGTTAAAATTCGTTACTTTTTGCTTTTAAGTAAGAAGAAGAAATATATCTATTATTATAAGAATAAGGATAATTATAAGGATATAAATCTTAAAATTATTTTTTTAATCCTAATTAGCGTAACGTTAACGTAATAAAACCGTTATTTTTATAATTAAAAACGCCTTTAATATTATTACCCTAATTACTTAGGTAGCCTCCTTTTAAAAAAAGGAAAGCGATAAATTTATTTAGGAGGAGGCGCTTTATATTAAAATCGTTTTCGAAATTAAAAAATTATTCGAAATCTTCGCAACCTTTAAAGAAAATATCCGTAGTAACTATAGTCTAATTAGTATTAAAAAGGTAACTTCGTTTATTATAAATAATATTATCTTAGTTACGTATTTATATTATTATTAAATAAAAGTATTAACATTTTCTTAACGTTCTAATATTAATTTAACTATTAACGCCCGCCGTACCCTATTTACAACTATTAATAGCCTACGTCCCGCCTATAATACGCCGGTAAAGGAGCGCCGTATTTAGGCCGAAAACGTAAAGCCCTATTTAATAGCAAGTAATATTAATTTTAAAAATTAGTCGTTTATTAAATCCTATTTCTATTTCGCTATCGAAATAGAAGTAGCTTCGTTCTTTAATACCGCCGAAAATACCGATCCTAAAATAATCGAAGAGAAATTTAACTATATTATATCGAATTTCCCTTATTATATTAAAATTTAATTCTATTACTTTACTCTTAATATCTTTTAATATTAATTCCGGAATTATAGTATAACGGAAGTAAATATAGGAATCTTTTAATATAATTGGAAAAACGCAATTAAAATACTTTAATAATTAAAATAAAAATATAATATAGCCGTTATAACTCGCTATTAAGTACGCCAATAAGATAGTCCTTTATTTTTATAAATTATAAAAACCGTAAAAAAATAATTGAAAAGAAATTACTAAATTTTAGAAATTAAATTCAATTACCTTAACCGTTTAATTTAATTAGTAGCGGGTAATTAGTTTTAAACTATTATATTACTATTATAAAGATTATAATTAGTCGTATACTAATTACTAACTAAGGGCTCCGGCGGTTTAATAACCCTAAAAGCTTCTAATAATTGCCTAAGCCGCTTTCCGTTAACGAATTACCACTAAAACGACTTCCCATTAACGAACCGCCGCCAAAATAGCCTTCTATTAACGAACCGCCGCCGGAGCGGCTTTCCATTAATAAACTACCGCTAAAGCAGCTTTCCATTAACGAAACGCCGCTTAAATAATTTTCTATTAACGAATCGTCCTTATATAGCTATAGTCTAAACTTCCTTAGGTTCTTTAAATAGAAATCTTTAATATTATTAATATTTATTTAGAAATTTATAGCCGGACGCTAATTAGGATAATAAGGTTTCGGCTACTTAATCCTATATTAGAAATTCCCGTCTTTATCCTATTAAGAATTTAAAATACATTCAAAGTATTATTCCTCCTCTTTAAAATTAATAAGAGAAACTATAGCGCTACGGGCCTATTAATTAAAATTATTATTAACGGCTTCCTAATTAGGGAGGCCTTCCTAATAAAAGCGTATAAAGAATATATAAAAGACGGGGAAAACTTTATATAAAACGTCTATAGTAATAGCAATAGTTTAATAGTATACCTTTTTAATAACGAAGGGGCCTACCCATTTATTTAAGAACTTAAGGATAGGCCAACCCTAATTCTAATATTTAATACTAATCCAAACCTTATTACTAACGGTATAATAAAGGGCATCCGACTAATAAACATCAATATAATAGCAATAATATTCCTAAATTTCCTCTATAAATAGCCGGACCCTAATAATAACCTAATCTATTCGTTCCTTAATATTATATATATTAAATAATTCTTAATATTATACTAATAATATAGGGCCGTTCTTATAGAATAACAGTTTAATACCTATTTTAAAGTATTATCTATAATTAGCGAAAAACGGAGAAAAACCAATAATTTCAAAAACGTAATTATTAATTATAAATTCCGCGAAGGAGAGCTACTATAACCAATCGTCTTAATAATAAAAGTAAAAGGCATATAAATATTATTCAACGTAAATATTAATAATCTCTATCTACCTATTAATTTTAAAGTAAATAGAGGATAATAATTTCTATTTAACGCCAAATAAACGGTAGAATTCCTATTAAAAAGCGGCGACAAATTAAATACCGCAATTAAAAATAATAGAATTTAACGTACTATAAAAGCGGTAAACTTTATAAAAGAAGGCGGCAACCGTCTCCTTAATAATTAGGTTATAAACGTTAATATAATAGCGTATCTTCGTTAATTAATTAACGATAATTATAATATAAATATAAGTATAGCCCTTAAATTTAACTTCGGGGAGGGGGCTTATAAAATCTATAATAATATTAAACTAATTATAAAATAGGACTAATATTAATTCGAAGAGGCCTAACGGTATAAAGTAGGAATTCTTTATTCGAATATAAAAATAACAACCCTAAATAAAAGTTATAACGTTATAAAAAAGGTTCGGCTAAATATAAAATCTCCTAGCGAAATTATAAATTTTAAAGCATTTAGGGTAGCCGCTTAGAATAGAACCATACGTACGCTATAAAATTTATAACCGGGTCTTAGGGTAGAGGGGGATAAAAGTCCTATCGTTAATTAAAATCCTACTATTTACTACCTTATAATTAGTTATAACTATACCGATAATTTTTTTTAATTATTTTAAAAAGGCTTTATAATTAAGGTTCTAAAAGGCTACGAAGGCTATTATAAATTCCGGGGAGGCTAAATATATAATATCAATATAATTATTAATAAGGGATTTAATATCGAAAATAAATAATTTTACTAGCGTTTTATTAAAATTTAATTCGGTAACCTAATTCTCTTTAAGTAAAAGCGTACGTATATAATTAACGACCTAATCGTTACCGATATTATATTTATTTATCGAAACGCTACTAAAGAAGTAAGAAAATATATCCAGAATAACGGCGTAGGCCCCTAAGTAATAAATAATTTAAAAACGAAAATTATTAAAGAATTCGGACTACCTAACCTATTATTAATTTAAAAGTTTCGTAGAAATAAAGTACTATAAATTCTTATAATTAATAACAATTTTAACCGGTTTTTTTATACTTTAAAATTCGGGGCGCTACTCTTTAAATACTTTAATAATAGCGAATAACTCCTTATTATAAATTTTATAATTATATTTAATTAAAGAATATTTAAATAAAAAGAAAGTAATAGGGTAATATTTCCCCTCCTCATCGATTTGGGATAGAATATTTCCCGAAGCTTAATCCGAAGTATTTACTTCGATAATTATTTTTTAATTAAAATCGTAATAAATTAAAACCGGTACTGAAATAAAAGCGACTTTAAACTATTCGAACGTAATTACTACGTCGGCGGGTATAAGTAAAATCTATTTATTTTTAAATATTAATATAATTAAAGGTTAAATAATTTTAAAGAAATTTTTAATAAAACGGTAATAAAAATTTGTAAAATTAATAAAATATTATAAATCTTTTAACGTTTTAAGGACGCCCTAACCGAATATAGCATTAACTTTCTCCGGGTTTATATAAAAGCCGTCCCGGGAAATAATTAAATTAAAATATTTAATTTTATATTTATAAAACTCGTATTTACGAATATCGATAATAAAGCCCGCTTTATAAAAACGGGAAATAATATTTTCGAAGTAATACTTATATTCCGCTTTAATTTTACTATAAATAAGGATATTATTTAAGTAAATTATAATATACTTATTTAAAATATTGAATAAAATATAGTTAATATAATATTAAAAAGAAGTAGAGGCACCTATTATCCCGAAATTTATAATTAAATACTCAAATAAACCAAATTTAATAATAAAAGCCGTTTTCTACTCGTCCCCGAGGGCGATCCGGAGCCGGTTAAAGGCCACTATAATATCGAATTTACTAAATTATTTCGCTTTATAGAAAGCGTCAATAATTTCGCGGATAAGAGGGATCGGATACTTATTCTTAACGGTAGTATTATTTAACCCCTAATAATTAACGTAAATTCGGACGCCCCCGCCTAATTTCTTAATAAATAAAATAAGGACGGCGGTTAACAAAGAATTAAAACGGATAAAATTAATAGTAAAATAATCGTTTAAATACTTATAAATAGCCCGGAACTCTTTTTAAAATATAGGGTATAAGCGATAGTAGGGGGGGTTTTAGCCTGGAATTAAATCGATCTTATAATTAAAAGGGCGGTAAAATAATATAATTTTAACGGTATTAGGGTCGAAAACTTTCTATTTCTAATAGAAATAATCGGGTAGGGTAATAAATATTTTTTAACGAATCGGTAGTAATTTACTATCGATATACTTCTATATATCTTCGGCTAAAATTATTCGGAATTATAACTTCTCTACTACCTAATCCCTATAGTTAATAATAAGCTATAAAAGAAATTATATAATTAATTAATTTTAGAGGACTACGTAAAGGGTAACGTTGTTAAAATTAGAAAATAACTAATCGGGGTCGTTAAAATTATTAAATAATATAGTAATTTATATCGAAGTATCGTTTAGAAAGCCGGGGAAATTTAATATTATTATTTTAATAAACCGGTAGAATTAGTTTAATATATATTAATAAACTTCAATACTAAGTTCCTCGTATATAAAGATAAAATTAAATATAAATAATAAACGAATAGAAGTATTTTTAGGCTAAAAGTAACTATTTAAACGGAAACTCGCTACGGATAGCAGTCTTTATATAGCGTAAAAACGGCGGCGGGACCTTTATAATTTAATTATAAACTTTAATTTATCCTTAAGGGCGGGTTTAATAATTAAAATAGTCGTAGGGAAATTAATCTTAAAGGGTTTAATATTATTAATAATATCTTCTATAAATAAAAGGGGACAGTTCGGGTATAATAAGGTTTCGGTAGTAATAAAGCCCGGAAGTTCTATAATTCCGTTGGACTAATCGATAATAAAATTATATTTCTTTAGTTAAAGAAGGCCAAAAATTATATCGGAGCCGCTAAATAACCAAATAAAGAGAATAAAACGGTCTATAAACGAACCAATAAAGTAAAAAAAAATATAAACGTACGAAATTTTATTGCTTTCTCGGCTATTAGTAAACTGAAATATATATAGTTAGGAAAAGGGCGTTAAAGGGGTATTATAATAGTATACGAAGGAAGAATTAATAAAACTTATTAGAGAGTAACTAGAATCGATTATTATAAAATAAAAGATTAGCGAACTAATACCGAAACGGAGTAAATTTAAAAAAGAAAAACTAGTATTTAGTTTTATAAAATATAAATATAAGTCTTCCGATTCCTTCGAATTGCGCTTCCAACGGCGATTTATATTAGAAGTTAAACTTTTCCTACATCCGGCGAAAAGGCCGAAATAATAACGAAATTAGTAGGCTTCAATTTCTTCTTAATTATATAAACTATTATATAATAGCCGGAGCCGCTACAATATATATATAAATTAAATTTCTAATAATATTCCTTTTTAATTTAAAAAATAAAGCCCTTCTAAAAAGTACTAACCTTACTAAAAACTATAGGATCGCTAACGTCGGCGCTAATGGGCGAAGATTATAACGGGGTAAAAGAGCCGCTACTTTAATAATAGTAATTAATAACGTTATTAGCGAAAATCCGGAAGAATTTAACCTATTCGGCGAAATTATCGACAATTAAATATTTAATAATATTAATTAAAATATCCTAAAGGGCGTTACTTATTTTAAATTTAAATACATCGATATAATATTATCCGTCGAATTTATACTAATTAGCAAATTTAATAAAAATAAAAATAAAGTTAATAAAAAGTAAATTACCTTATTTAAAATAATTTATTTCCCGTACCGCTTTAATATAAATATTAAAAATAATATAGTAAAGGTCGAAGTAAGTAAAAATATCCTAAAAGTCGGAAAGGCCGACTAATTAAATTAAAATATTATTAAAATTAAAGGTAATAACGTCGATTTTAATCCGAATATAAATATAAACGTTACTTAAAAAGCGTTAAAAAATATAAAAAATATAATCGGCTAGGGTCGGGTAAGTAGCGAAATCGAATATAAATTTAACGATAAATTATAACCGCCAATTAATATATTCTTCCTAACGCTTAAATAAGGACGTTTCGGCGCTACTAAATATAAGGGGCTTAGCATTACGAAGGCGGGTAGTAATAACGGCGGTAATAAGCGTAATCTATATATTAAATTATTAAATTTACTAAGCTTACGCTATTATACTAATAATCTACTATTAAATATAATTTTCGATTTCGGTAATATATTATTACGCTTATTAAATTTATATAATTATAATGGTTACTTCAATTATAGCCTTAGCGAAGTCCTACTATACTTATAATATAGTATTAAAATTTTAAATAATAGCGAATTAAATTTAAATAACTATCCGTTAAACGTTTAGAATTTCCTACTAAGCGGTATAAAATTCGCTATAAGCCCGGCCGAAATATTCTTCAACGGCTATAAAATAAAAATCGAATTAAGCAAAGACTTCGAAATTTATTTTTAAAGTAAAAGCGAAATTAAAAAAATCTTCCTATAACCCTTTAACCGTTTCGTAAATAAAAAGAAAAATATCCTAATAAAAGAAGGCTCGGGCAATTACTTTATAAAACGGGGTAATACTAAAATTAGAATTAAATATAGCCGCGCCTAATATACTTAAGGCTTAATTTATAATTTAACAAAGGAATTACTATATAAAAACGGTAGCGGTATATAATTAAAAAGAAATAATTTAAAATTCCACGGGAAAGTCGCGCGGGTAATAAAAGCTATTTTCTACTCGTCCTAACTAATAATATATAAGAGGCGGAACGCAGTAATAATATAAAAATTATATTTTTAAGAGGGTATTTTAACGAAATTAATCTAAATTACGTACATAACGTAACAGGGTTAGAAAAAGTCGATACCAATTCTATAATTTAACTAGGGCGAAATAATAAAGAGAAATCGTCGGCCCGTTAATTATAGAAAAGGTACAATATACTATTACAATACCGACCAAAAGAGACTTAGAAAAGACGTAATATTATACGAAGAGGAGAAGATTAGAAGAGAGTAATAAAAACTCTACTCCCAGACTATATATATAAACTAAATAGAGATACGACTAGAAACCTACGGGATTATAGTACTGGAACGCTAAAGGAACGGGACCGTATTATATAGTGCCGTGACAATAACGGGATATTAGTTCTTGGGATCTAGTTGTAGCCAGCTTTAAGATAGAATAGTATAATTCTATTACTATATTCTAAGGACCTATCGAACTATATAAATAATTAAAGGTCTAGATCTATATAATATAAAATCCTACTAATGCCGTCTTTTCTATAAATCGCGTTTTAAATAGCCTTAAAAACGATTCTTTTTTTCTCGGTCGGTTCGTATTTAGTCTTAATAATATAAACTATTCTTTTTCCGATATTTCCGGTCTCTAAAGCTCTAATCTTTCGTCCTTCGGCGAATAGGGTAACCTTCCGTTATTATATAGGTTCGATGAATTGGGCGTAGTAGAGTACGAGGTACTATAAGAATCCGTTACTACTAATATAAATTTTTAAAGCCTTAAACTAATCCGGGAAGTTTAGGTTCTTTATAACTACAATCCTTTCTTTCGTAGTAAATAGTCTAAGGGCATCGATATAAAAACCGAGGAATTCGATATTAAGGAAGCCGATAAAGGATTTCTTAAGGGAAATAGAAATATTCTTACTATTAAATAAGGCGAAAATAGTATCTAAATATCTCAAGTATTTTTTAATTATATTCGAGGCGATAACGATATTATCGATAAAGGTATAGTAATAATCCGAATAAAGTCCTAGCAATCAATTTATAAACTTTTAAACGTAAATAGGAGAGTTTTAATAATTTATTAAAACTACCTTCGGGGTCTCTAATCCTCTATAAGTAATTATAGTTAACTTATTTCTATAAGGGGGCTAAACGCTAAATTAGTAGAAGAACGATATTACATCGATAACGGTAATATACCTCTTACCCCGTATTTGTATAATAATAATTTCCTAATAAGGAAGAAGGTAATTATTTAGGACGGAAATTTTATTTAAAGAACGGAGGTCGATAACGGGGCGACCCTTAAACTTATCCTTTATTATTCTCTAAATAACAAAGACGGGGTATAAGAAAGATATTGCTTCTAAATAATCATTAAGCTTTCCCTATACGTATAGTTTATTAAAGACTTTATCTACGACTTTTTAGTCTTTCCGATTAAAAGGGTATAAGTGAATATTTATCTTTTAGTTTTACCAACCCTCAATTAAAAGTATTTTTATTATTTCTACTTTTAGAATATCGATAATTCCGCTTTCTTCCTATAAGGAGGGGTATTTATTTACTAATACCTCTATCTTCCGAGCGAATTCCTCGTCTTCGGCGAAAATATAAATACTGGTATTTATAATGATTTTGGGCGCATTTAGTATACAACGTAGGCCGAATAGGGAGTATTTTTCGGGTATACGTAGTCGGTCCTCCGGATCGGTAGTAGTATTATTATTTGGCTTTGCTTCTTTATTATCATCGGACTCGTTAAGGGTATTAGGGCTATTTAAACTATTGAGGTTATCGAGGTCGGATTAATCGACTACGGTATAGGCAGTATCTTTATATTCCTTAATCGTACTGATTCTAATACGTTTAAGAATAATTAATATAGTGTTAAAATTATTATTTCTTACTAATATAATTTAAAGAGTCTTATTTATAATAATTATATTAAAGGCTTAGGGATACTTAGTGCGAAATAAAAAACTCCTACTAAATAGTAAAGGTTTATATATTACTGGTACGTAAATTTATTAGTTCGGCCTAATAGCGATCTCTCTTATTATAGTAACCTTACGGTAATATGGGTTAAACCTTTTATCGATAGTAAAATTAGTTTTAAAACCGTTAAATTTTTCGAATATTACTTTATAATTGCCGTAATTAATAACGCCCCCTCTAAAATTTATAAAATTGTTAGTAAAGAGTATATTAGCCTCTAAATAGTCTATTACCTACGCTGATTTTTTAATTTTTATTAATATAAGTATTAGGCCCGTATCCTTACCTACTAAGTAGAATTAGAAAGTAGCCTACTCCTTAATAGTAGAATCGCCGCTTACGCCTCTAATTTACCTTATAAACTTAATTATAATAGTATATTCTAATTTATTTAATAAATCTCTTAATATTATCGACTAGCTAATACCTAAATTAATATAAACTTCTACCTAGGGTTAGTCGGATACGGGTTTAATATTTATTTTTAAGTAAATATAGGTAAATAGTAGTCCTCGCTCGACGTTTTCTTCGTCGATTTTTAGGGCTTCTTTAATTGCGTATCCGGAAGGGTTAATTATGAAGTAAATTAAAGGATAGGGTACTATAAGAATATTATTAATATTATATTCTATAAAACGGATGCGGGGCTCGTTATTAACTTCTTTCTAAATTTTATATTCCTTTAAATAAGTAAATAATTTATTCTTAAAAGTAAATTGAATATTATAATAATTATACTTAGTACGTAGGTCTTTATTTATTCTCTATACTTCTATCCTAGCGGCGGTAGAGTAATAGTATTTTCTTACGTAGGCTTTAATTATAGCGTAAGAATTGAAGTACTTAAAGTATTTACTATAAATCGATTTAATATTAAATATAAAGTAATTCAAATCGGTAATTGAAAAATTAAGGGAAATATCGCCTACAAAGTAGACTTTATCCCGGGGCTTATTATAATCCTTCCGGTAATCCTTAGAATAATCCTTAGAAGTATTGTTCTTACGTATATTATTTCTACGAATATTGTTATAGTAAATATCGTCCTTACGAATATTATCCCTAGAATATAAGTAGTTCTAAGAATAATTTTTAGAATAGTCCTTCGAACGGTCTCTAGCGAAGGAGTTTGAGCGACCCTATTTAATTGAATTACTATTTCCCTTATTGTTTTTAGAGTCCGTAGTGGAGTCTTTAGATCTGTACGTCTTAATTATTAAGTAGGGATATTAATTTAAGGCGGCGGTATATAATAAGGCTCTAGATTCTTCTAGTAATTATATATAATTAGTAAGGTAACTATTCTTAGGAGGGGTAGGGAGAAAGCGGCGGATATTAACGTCTAAGCTAGACCAAATCTAAATTATAACTCTCTACTAATTATTACCGTCCTTATTAAGGACCCCTATTATTCTATTATAGCGGAGTTTCCTCTAAACGAATTTAGTAAGGGCGTTTTCGTTTTTAACGACCTTTTTTAATTTAAGGGTAGCCTTTATAAATTTACGCGTAGCCGTAGCCGAGTTTGGTGTAAAACGCGTTATTAACGCGTTTATTAAGACGGGTAATCTATTAATATAAAAGTCGCGGTATTTATTAGGGGAGACTTTATTAATTTACTAACGGACGGTTAGGCCGTTTAATAGGGTTTAGAATATAGCGACGATTTGTCTTTCCGTAGTTCGTTCCGAAATAGGGTCCTCGGTAAAGGATTTTAAACGATTTATAAAATAATAAATATTAATATAAATTATATTCTTCCCGTTTAAAACGGAGCTAAGATCGTTAAAGTTTTTATAATAAAGGTTAAATTAGCCGATATCTTTTCTACGGAGCCGGTCCTCCTTAAAAGTGAAAATACCAACGCCGTCGTCCGTAAGAGTTTAGGTAGCCTTCTAAATAATTAATAATTTAGGGGTAAGTTTAGTGTAGGCTAGATCTCCCCGAAGGGTTTCCATTGCCTTTTCGAATAGGGCGTCGAGGCCGGTAGCGTTAGTATCGTCGTCCGATATATCGTATTACTATTTATTATTATTATTATTATTATTATTATTATTATTATTATTATTATTTCCTATTAATAGTGTTAATAAGTACTATAACTTATTAAAGGGAGGTCTTGAGAAGCCTTTTAACTAAATATTATTAAGGACGATCTAAAGTATTTTTCAATCTTTTTACAAATCCTCTAGTAATTTTAATATTCCCTACACTATTTACGTTAAATTATTTACCTTCTTTATTATAGATTCCTTAGTTTTATTATAAACCGTATAATTAGCCTTCGTTACCTTATTATTAATATTATTTACCGTTACTTTTAAATTAAAAATTCTATTAATCGTATTGGCTATTCTATTTTCGTTTTGGGTTATCCTAGTATTTACAACGGTAATACGTAGATTCGCCTAATTAATTACCTTACTGAGGCTTTCTATTTATCTAATTATTTTATTAGCAGCCTCCTAGATATTAGTAAATTTATCTTTCAACTATCGATTAAATATAGTATTTTAGTCATTGCATTTCTGTAAGTAGTCTTTTAATATCCTAATTTCTTTACTAAGGGCTAGATAATTATCCGTCCCGTTTTAATTTAATTTATACAATCGCTATTCAAAGTAATTAAATAAGCGTTAAAAGTAGAATATAGAAGATTTATTATTTCCGTAATTATTTAGCTATCCTTTTAATTTTAATAATTCCTCCTTTAGCAGACTTATAATTTCTAATTCTCTTTCTTTCTTAATATTAATATTAATATCCCTTTATTCTTCTAATTAGTTTTCTTAATCTTCCGTCCCTAACATCTTTGAAAAAACTTACGTTTTTAATCGATATCCGATCTATAATTTAAATAGTAATCGGAGAACGAAGGCTTCGTTTTCCGATTCATTACCGGGTAGTAAAGGTATTTAGGCTTAGGCTTTAATATCGGAAAGTCGTTTATTATAATACAATAACTCTAGAAGGAATATATTAAGTACTAGGTCGTCGGTAGGGCGTAAAGAATTATTATTAGGAAGATGCTTAGGAGATATATTATTTAACGGGTTAATTATTTTAATTATTAAATAAAATAGTTTATAAATAATATAATATTTATAAATAACGATAGAAAAAAGGACCGCCGTCCTACTATTATATACGTTTTAAAGGCGGGGGAAACCTTTAGCGTCGGATAATATAAATCAACCGGATCTAAATAGTAAAAATACGTTGCTATTCTTTTAGCTAACCAATTTTTGTCGAGACGGGGATATAATAATAATAAAAGATATTTAGGTCGCGTACGCGAAGGATTTATTTTAAATATTTATAATATTATTACGCTTATTTATCTATACTTCAACGGCTAAAATAAACGAATATAAAGTATTATAATAATGGTCTTTTCGTTCGACTTTAGGGTTTAATACCGCGAAATTAAACGATTAGAGTAGTCGGTAAGGGTGAGGATTTTTCTATCCTATTTAATTCCAGGGCTCGACGCCGTAGGTTAAATAATAGGATTAATTAAAGAGAGGGGGCGACCTATCGTTCGTATCCGGATTAGGGGTTTAACGCCGCGATTTAGACTGTATTTAATAAGTTGGATATACGTTTGTTCGTACTTAATTAAGGCTTAACGCTGCGATTAAATAATATTAGTCGTATTGGGTTATTGCGTGTAGCGGTGAAGTCGTTAATTAATTGTAACGTTGAAAAAGTTTTGCGAAAGGCGGTCGGTTAATTTAACTGTTTAATTGTAGCTATTATTTATTGCGGAAGTTTGGTATATTTTGTAGAAGACTATATATTTTAGTATTCTAAGTAGGAAAGCGTAATATAGAAGGAAGGGAGTAGGCCAATTAGAGAGGGCCTTACAGTCTAGTTAAGTAAGTGACCGTAAGGCTTCTAGAAGGCTCCGCCTTTCTCCTAATAAATAGTAGCCTTAGTAAAGGCGGTTATAAAGGTTATAAGAACCTTTGTGGCCTTAATAAGGCCGGTAAGGCCGGCAGGGCCGGCAAGGCCGGCGGAGCCGGCCCGGTGCCTGCCAAAGGATCTAGAAGGTAGACCTTCCAGGGCAGGCGGGCATGCCATTTATCTATCTATCGTACATGTCCTGTATCAAGTAGCCTATAAATAAAGCCTTTCTAAATTCGGATAATTTATTTATTCTAAAGAGTATTCCTATAATTATATCCTAATAATTATAGTCCGAATTAACCCGGTAAATAAATTATATATTATAACCTTCGTCCCGAAGCCTTTTCTAATACTTTAAGGGTATTGGGTTCAATATTAATATAATTATTTAATTTACTATAGTAATTAAAATTATTCGTAGAATTGGCCGTTAGTTAGGCTCGGTAATAAAGTAACTATAACTGTTTTGAAGTTTAACGGACCGATTATTTGAAAGTATAATATAAATAATATTTAAGAAAACTTACTTATCCTCCTTTACCTTCGAATTAATATACTTTCTTTTATATAAATAGGAATAGGAATATATATAGTAAAAGATATTTATTTAAGGGAATTATTTCTTTCTACTATAGTAATTAAAATTATTTATAAGGCGAAAAGCTATCGAGCGAAACGGTACTATTAATAGTAAATTAGAATTCTCCTTAAAAATTTATTAAAAAAGAAGTAATAAAGGTCCCAAATAATTATTAAGTATATATAAGTATTATAGTTAACCCTAAGAATTTTATTAAAAAAAAAGTAATAGAAGGCCCGGCTATTGAACGAAATAATATTGTAAGAAGGCTTCTATTTTTCGTAAAAATAGTAAATACGTTTAAAAATTTTATTAAAAAAGAAATAGTAGAGGGCCTAAATAATTATTAAATATATATAAGTATTATAGTTAGCTTTTTCGTTAAATAAGCCGGATAGTAAAGACCGTTCGAAATTAATAATTTTAATAATTAATTTACGCTATAGCGGTAATAGTAATTAATTAATTAATAAAATTATTATTTAGTAATAAGGTGCTTACAGGAAATAGCCTTCTTTTTAACGGGCGGATATAATCTTTAAAGGGGTTTTAAATATTATATTACTAAAGGAAAGATTAGTTATAGTAGAATTAGGAATAATTAAAGAAGATTGCGCTAAACGCGTATTAAAGATATTATTTATTTAGAAATAAAATTATATAAATAAAGTAATATAAAAGATAGAAAGGCGGTCGTTAAATAAATATAAATAAATAGGAAATATAAAAATATTAACGTTTATATAAGGACGCGTATTAATTATATACAGGCGAAATCGCGTAAATAAGATTGAAGTATTTGGATTTAATAGTAAAATTATATTATTACTATAAAAGGAGGTAATATTTATTGAGGCCGCCTTCGAATAAAATTATTATAGTGTTTAAATTGGGCTTTATTATTCTTGGTACATATAGTATTAATACCGAAAGGATAGTTGAATATAATGCCCTATAACGTTTTTACCTTCGAAACTATTATATATATTAAATTAAATATAAAGTCGTCCTTAGATATATTAAGAATAGCGATATCTATAATTATACCCTACAATTTATATATTATAATAGTATAAGCAATTATAATTAAGAATTATTTCTTTATATAGAAAGTAAATCCTCTTATATATTTTTAAGTAGAGCGGAAGATAAGTATAACCTTAATATTAAGGCCTTCCTATTTAAAATAGGCCGGGCTACTATAATTAGGGAAATATACTAATAGGGTATAAGGCGGTATTTTTTAAAGTTCAATACCCTAACGCTATATAATGTCGTAAATAGTATTAATAGTACTATTAACTAAGCCCTTCTCAACCTATATATTTTCTATAAATATAATTTTAGTACCGATAATTAAGGGTAGCTGCTTATATAGGTTACCTATATTATTAAACTTAACTTCGCTAATTTTATTACTTATATAATTAGCGTATATTTATATATATAGCGCCCTAAGACCTTTTAAATAGGTATAGTTATATTCTTTAACCTTTGTATTAATTAAGTATATACGTAAAATATCTTCGAAAATATTAAAATCCCATCCTTCTTTTTATAACTTCGTTTTTACCTATATAAATAATAATTCCTAATATTCTCGTATTAGGCAATTAAATCGTAGACTTTTAAATACTTCTCTAAATATTATTTAATTATTATTACTCTACTAGATAATCTACTTTAATTCAATAGTTTTCTCGAAGGATTAATATACTAATTTCCTAAATATTTCTTTAGGAATAAATTAATTATTTACCCTTATATTAATTAATACTTTTTCTATAATAGGAGGTAATTAGTAGAAATCCCTAATTAGAAGAATATTCTTACCTTTAAAGAATTTATTATTATAGTTAGGAAAGGCCTACTAGAGCCGCTTATTTATATAGTACATTATTTTAAGACCGATTATAAACTTCTTATTTATAATAAAATATTGTAAATAATGGAGTTGTAGCTATAATAAAGTTAAATTATTGGGGTTTAGGTCCGGTAATTTAATACTAGTCTTAAATATAGGAAATTGAAAAAGTAAGTATAGTATAGACCTATTAATATTATTAATTACTATACCGGTAGGAGTAATATATATAATAATAAGATCCTTCTAATTATTAATATATCGACGGTTATTAAGGGCCAATTCTTTAAACCGAGTAGAGAGTAGTTAAATAATATATAATTTACTAATATTACTTTTACTATTAAATTATATTTTAAGGGGTATAAGATTTTTATTACGAAGAAAGGCTTTATAATACCCTATAAATATATTATAGACGAAGCGTTATTTAGGGTTAAATCTATTGGTAGTAATATTAGTTACTTCCTTTATTTTAAAAATACCGAAGTTATTAACCTTTATACTTTTCTAAAAGTCCTAAATATTAAAAATAAGGCTATTATATTTACTATAATAATAGAGCCCCTAATTGTATTCTAAATTAATAGAACGATGGCCAAGTATATTAATATCCTTATTAATATTTATAGGCCGATTTAGGGCTTTTTAAACTATACGTATTTAATTATCTTATTATATTTCTTCTTTAGGTAGTATAATTTCGATATTATCTTTAAGCGGAGGTTCGAAAGTTTTACTATAATAATTATAATTATAACCGCCGTACAAATTTTAATAACTGTCGTATACTTCTAATTATATATTATATTCCACCTGTGATGGGTCTGGCGCCCAGAGGTTATACCTAGCTTCCTTATGCCAGGCTTAATGCCGGGCATGCCCGGGGGTGCTCCAATCCCCCGATTTCCTCCGACTTGCCTGCCGCCTGCAGTCTTGGCTTTTCTAGTACTTTCTTCCCCGCACTTCTTTCGTGTATTTAACTATGTCCAGTCTGGCTTCTAAACTAGCTAATCCTCTTGCTCCTTGTCGAATATTATAGCTTTCACTAAGGCCTACCTATATATTAACCTCGTAGAACCCTTATATTATATTCGACCCTCTTCTTAATCTTTTCAACCCAGCGGTCTCCAATATATTCGCCGCTTTACGGTCCCGCCGTTTCTCCAGCTGCCCGAAGAGTATTCGGCCGTTACCGTTATCCTACTAGGAAATTTTTCTTCTTTGCTATCTTTACCGCAGTATCGTACAATATGGCTTTACAAATCCCCTAGTCCTAAAACGCTAACGAACGCTAGTAGCAGTTTGCTATAGCTATCCAGGCGTTGATCGGAGAAGTCGGGCGTCTCTAGACCTCCACCCGAAAGCTTGTCCTCCCTTATTTCGACAAATTTTCGGGCGATAAGAAGGATCTCGATACCTGGATCTATACAGCGGAAGCCAAACTTCACGTTAATAGCTATACTATTAGTAATTTAGAGGCTCAATTCCACTACCTCTACTCCAGCCTTTCACTATCCGTCCGACGGACTTTATTCGCCTTCGCCCAATCCTCTCTAACTAACTAGACTCCGGCCTAGTTATTCGAGAAGTTCCATATTAATTACAGCGAAATTAATTAGGATAAGAAGGCGGGGTTCGAATTACTCTCTTTAAAGTAGAAGTTTCGAGAATCTATCTCCTCTTTCCTCATTCGTTTTAAAGAAATTCTTTACCGGGCTAAAATTAATACGTAGCCGGATTAGGCCCTTATTAACTCCTTAATATCTTCTTTAAACGACGAGTAGCTCAGGCGCCTCCGGGAGAAGCCCGAGTACCCCGATAGCTATTCAAACCTTTACTCCTACTTTAAAAAACTCGATACCAATACCTTTCTCAAAGGAAGCTCGGGGCACTACGATTTTAATTCTAGTACCACCGCCCATAATGAAGGAGAGCCAATACAGATTAGCACTACACGAACACGGCCAACGGGGGGCTCCAACTCCAATAAGGAGGAGTAACGGAAGTAGTAGAAGAAGTAAGGAAATTGCACTACCTATAATTCTCCAAACCACTAGTTTAGAGAGTGCCCTAATAACAAGGGTAAAAAGAAGGTATAGATCTGGTATATCCGTATTAAAGAGCCGGTTAGGGACCCGGAGAAGGACGACGATATTTACAATAATAAGGAATAAAGGGCAATAATATAACCTAATAATACCACCGGTAAACTAGAACTACCAATAGCCCGAAACGCCGGCCCTAAGGGTTAGAATCCCGCCGGGGAAAGTAGGGTAGTTAGGGCGTACTTCCTATATACACGTCGAATTGTAAATAAGTCCCGCTAATATATATTGAGGCTCGTTAGGTTGGAATCCCAATGTAGGGCGAGTAGTCTTCGCGGTTCTTAAATGGGACGGAGCGCGCCGGGGCCGGTTAAAGTCCGGTAGGACCCGTAACGGCTCGAGCGCACCCGGAAGATAGGTATTGAGGCGAACGGAATACCCGGGGAGATTTGTCTTTATATTCTTATTAGTCATTTATTTGATCGTTATCTATTATAGAAACCCAAGAATAATTAAGAGTACTCAAAAGACCCTAAAGTCTCAAGAAATACGGAGGGTACTAGAACTATCTTTTTTATTATTTTATAAATCTTTATCTAAGGGAGTAGGAAGGGGGTAATATAATAGGTCTGGCGCCCAAAGGTTATACCTAACTTCCTTATACTAAGCTTAATGCCGGGCATACCCGGGGGTACTCTAATCCCCTGATTTCCTCCGACTTGCCTACCGCCTACAGTCTTGGCTTTTCTAACACTTTCTTCCCCGCACCTCTTTCGTATATTTAGCTATGCCTAGTCTGGCTTCCAGACTGGCTAATCCTCTTGCTCCTTATTAAATATTACAGCTTTTACTAAGGCCTACCTGCGTATCAACCTCGTAGAACCCTTACACCACCCTATTAATTATTTTTAAATTCGTATTTATATTATATAAGTAATAAAGTATTATTTTAATACGGTAGAAGTCTTTATACGTATTAAAAATTACGTCCCCGTTATACTTAAATATATATTTGAAAATACGAAATTCTTTGTAAAATCGTTATAACTTAGTATTCTAATTAATATAAGTATAAAATTAGAAATAAGTTAATTAAACGAACTGAGGACTACGTTATAAATATTTATTATACTACGTAAGGTAACCTTTAATTTCGTTATTAATATTAATAGTAAAGCGGTTTTAGGCTTCTTAGGGACGATAATTTATAAACCGTATTACCCGTATACCCTCGTAGAACGGTAAATTAAAAAGATAATAATAGACTTCCTAAATAGATTAATCCTATTTAAAGATTAATTTATTTATAAGTTTAGTAGTAAAGGATAATAACGGTTTACGGTTAAAAATACGAAGAAATATTTAAACGGCTAATTATTAATAAAATAGAGACTTAGTTTTAATTTTAAAATAATATTTAATAATATAGTATAATACGGCTTTAATGCTAATATAAGGGGAGATATTTATATTGGCTATCCAACCCAATAATATAGTAAGATTCTAATTATTAATATTTGTATTGTTATGTATAATATCGAATATATTATAAAAGGGGTTAAATCTACGTATAATATATAGACGGTTATAGACGTCCTATAGAAAATTAAAATAGTATATAGGCTCTTTAGTTATTAATCTATTTAAGAGTTTGCGGCGTTATAAATAATAAGTTAAATTATATATATATTACTATATATAGTTAATTATATAGGATAGTATAGCGAAAATCGGTTACTTATATTCGCTTATACGTATAGTAAATATATTACCTTCGGCTATATTAAGAGGTTTATATAGCTCTAGGTTTATAATTATAATATAAATTCCCTAAAAGGCTATAAATATATTTTTACCTTCCTTAATTTTAAATTATAGTATAAGTATACCCTTATATTAATATAATCTATAATTATAAGGATTTCTACGAGTTTACTACTTATATTTATCCTAATAATTAATAATACGGAACTTCGAAATAAGTATTATTTCCTTAAAAACTTCGTATCTCTTTTAGAAATACTATATATTAATTATTAGGTTATTACGAAGGTTCTCCTATATAATCTTCTTATATTCGAATTTGCTATTTTAATACTATTTATTATACCGAAATATAAGTCTAGCTAATAACTTCCAATATAAATCAGCCAGTATAAAGGTTAAGAAGAGGGAGGGTATACTAAATCTATAAATAAATACCTCTAAAATTTATTTTTTACCGCCCTAATAGGGCCGAATACCGCGTAAAGTATTTATATATTTAATAATTAAATTTAGGATATATTCGGCCTAATTTATATGACCTTTAAATACGGCTTTAAGATTTTTTATACGAATAGTACCCTCCTTTAAGTTTCGACGTATATAGAAAGAATTCTTTTAATTAATTTAATTACGTATAAGGGTATTAAAAGTAATAAATTGAAATTTAGGGTAATGAATAAAGCGGCTATCCTTCTATTTTATAGCGTATTCGATATATTCTTTATATAATATTTTATATAACCGTTAGGCTACAAAATTAGCTTTGCTTTAAAGGTAGAGGGTAGAGAATGCTTAAAAAAATAATGGTTATAACCTATTAAATTTATTAAGAGGGGTAGGTTTAATAAACCCTAATATTTATATAAAACTACAAATTTAACCCTATTTATTAAGTCCTAATAATTATAGCGGCTATTCTTCTAATTCTAATAGTGAAAGGGTAATTAGGAAGTTGGGATTAGAAGATAAAAGGTCGGAATTAGATCCCCGAGTAATTCGAGGAACCGGGGCGGCCGGTACAAGGGGCACAGTATAGTTGAGTCGAAGGCAAAGCTAAGATTCCATCTATAATAGAAGATTTTAGGTAAGGAGAAGAAAAGGAAGAGAATTAAATATATACGTTGCGAACCCGAATAAATACTTTAGTACGCAAGTAATAGCGGGACTTATATACGGGTCGTTAATAGCTAATCCCTTTATTCGCATCGCCTTTTACCTATATAATAAATAAGAGTAAATACCTTTAATAAGCTTAGCGCCCGTTTGGGCTAGCCTTAGCGCGAACCTTCTATATTATTCGTTCCTCCAACCTTTATAATACTTTATAGTATTTTATAATATTAATCCTCCTATAGGGGTATAGCGGGTATAGTAGTATAGCCGGACCGGCGCCGTTATATTACCCCCCCCTATATAGAAGATTCGTCCGCGAATTTTACTAAACTAAATTAGAGGCTCTATAATAAACGTAATAATCCTTTAATAGTCTTATTTACGTAAAATTCTTTGTAAACGCTTTAGTCCTAATAATTTTAATAATTTGTCGTCTTTGTATTCCTCCTAATCTTCGTTTAATTAATTTATTAAACGTTTAGGTAGGCCCGGGGCCTCTAAATTAGCCTTATAGAATTCCTAAAGAAATTTCGGGGCGTATTTAAAATTAAAGGCCGGCTAATACTCTAGGTCGGGGTCCTAACTTCTCTAATCCGCGTTATAGAAGAGTTTGCCGTTAATTACTTTAAAGGTATTAATCTTCTCGACTTCCTATTTAGGGTCCT
Source organism: Neurospora sp. CHS-2018b (assembly GCA_009806015.1). Lineage (NCBI taxonomy): Eukaryota > Fungi > Ascomycota > Sordariomycetes > Sordariales > Sordariaceae > Neurospora > Neurospora sp. CHS-2018b. The sequence goes on from RAOV01000046.1 coordinate 87,041, forward strand.
CGTCGTTATTAATAATAAAGTTAGGGTATTCCGCCGATTAATTAGGTAGTAAATTATTATTATACTTTTTTAAATGGTTAGTATAGAAGAAATTTAAGTCCTTCTAACTATTTAAGAATTCTAATCGGTAAGAGTACTCTATTTTCTTAATAATTTTATAATAATTATAGGTATTAAGAAAATCGAATTTATTGTTAGGACGAATCGTTATTAATTATAGCCGTTTAATAATAATAATTTGGTCGCCGACGTTAAAATCCGGGTCCCTATACTTTTTATTAGTTTAATGAATTTATTCCTTCTATATTTTTATAATTATTTCTTTAGCGAATTTTGTATATTTGTAAATACGTTAAGCGTAATTTTAAATTTATTCCCTAATTAATTATTCGGTTCTAAGAATAGAGGGGTCCTAAATTCGGGCCTCCTAATCGAAGGGTATACGTATTGGGCAACTGAATATAACTTTATAAGGGGAGAGGCCGGTACTATTTTAGGGAAGGTTATTCTATACGGCGTTAAATATTAAGATCGCTTTTAACTAATTATTTTAATAGTAGTTAACGAAGGGATAGAATCGGTAATTAAAGTATACGTTTATAACCTCCGCTTACTTTACTATTTAATTATAGTTTATAGTAGTTAGTGAAAGACGGTTGGTTGACTGGTCGTCGAGAAGGGTAGTCGAAGTAACCGTATCCCAAATGGAATAATCTTGAGGGTGGATGAAAAGATAGAAATGGTCTTTCTCTTCAATGTGGAGGAAAACGGTTGCAGTGTAGGAAATTGAGGTTTCCTGAGGCATGGGTGTGTTGGGCGTTCAAAGACGAGCAGAATGGTATATGGTTTGTGTGTGTAGGTCTTATATTGGTAAAGATATTGTAAAGTGTCTGATGAGCTATAGAAAACCTTTTCTTTCCTCGAAGGGGGCTTCCCTTCTTATAGACTTTCTGGGCCAGCCGATTATCCTATAAACAAGCCGTTTTTTCTATTACATTCCTCGGCTTCCAGAAATTCCGGAAACGTTTTGTTTGTTTGTTTCCGTCAAGGAATGGCCGAACAATAGGGATTCCAAAATCCATCCCTTGAATTCCATCCCTTACATTCCCAACTAGTTGCATCCAGCCGGGCATTCCTAGGCCGCCCTGGATTCCTAGGCCGCCCTGGCGACCCTTGCAGGCGCCTTGCAGGCCACCCTGGCAGGCACCCTGGTCAGTGCAGAGCCTCAACCACCCTCTACGAGGGTTAGGGTTATATATAGAAGAATTTCAACAACGAATATTTAATCGAATAAAATCGATAAAAATCAACCAAAAATATAGGGCATATATTTATATTATATATTACCCATATATAGTTGCTTATACTCGTATAGTATAATCTGGACCCGTAAATCCGTTATAGATATATAATATTATATAATATATATATTAAGACTAACANAATCGATAAAAATCAACCAAAAATATAGGGCATATATTTATATTATATATTACCCATATATAGTTGCTTATACTCGTATAGTATAATCTGGACCCGTAAATCCGTTATAGATATATAATATTATATAATATATATATTAAGACTAACACTCCCCCGTAAACTAGTTACGGTAATAATTAGGTTATAAATATATATTTATATAATATATATATTAAGAGGAAATTTTTGTAGAAGAGAAAAATTCAAAACTCTTCTTATTATAATATTTATTATTATAATATTAAATTAAATATAAATATATATTTAATTATATAAATTATTTCAAAGAAATAATATAAGGTAAAAATTTAAATATTTATAATATTTAGTAAAAACCTTTTATATATATAATAATTATATTAATTATTATTATTATTATTATTTTAATATAGGGTAAAAAGGTAAATAATACCAAAAACCTTTAATATAGGAAAATCTTATATATAAGATAAAAAACCTATTTTTATAGTTTTTCAATACCAACTTTAGCCCGCCAATCAGATAAATATTTATTATCCATTGGCTTAATTAAATTATCAGCCAGTTGTTCTTTTGTAAGGATATATATAATTTTAGCCTTATTATTATTAATAGCTTCCCTTATAAAATAATACCTTATATCGATGTATTTAAACCGCTTATAAAATTCTGGATTATTAGCCAATTTTAAAGCAGCCGTATTATCCTCGTATATAGGGGGTATAAAGGTAAGAATATTTATTATATTAATTAATAATTTATTAATTAATTCTAAAGTAGACTTTAAATATAATAATTCCTTTATAGCTTCCGTTAAAGCCATATATTCAACTTCACACGTAGATAAAGCTACGGTTTTCTAAAGGCCACTATTCCAAAAAATAATATTATTTCCCAGGGTAAATATATACCCTATAGTAGACCTTCTAGAGTCAAGGCAATTAGCGTAATCGCTRTCACAATAACCTTTTAATATAAGATTATTATTATATTTATTTTTATAGGTCATCCCTAAATCTGGGTATTTATTTAAATAACCAAATATTTRATCAACGGCCTTAAAATGTTCTATACTAGGATTACTAGCATATTTAGCACAGTATTGTACTRGGAAGGCTAAATCTGGCCTTGTTTTTAAGGCTAGATATAATAAAGACCCTATATATTGTTGATATAGTTTTATTTCTTCTTTAGAAGCTTGGCCTTTATTTTTAACTAATTTTACCTTAATTAACGGTATTAATACTAGATTTAAATCTAGTTTATTATATTTTTCCAGCATTTTTCTAGTATATTTAGACTRGTRCAAATRAATAGAATTATTATTTCTATTTATTWTTATTTCTATACCTAAAAAGGTATTAACTTCACCAAGGGATTGAAGTTTAATACTTTTGGTAGCTTTTTCTATTATATTTTCTATAATAGATTTATTTGGGCCTATTATTATAAGGTCATCAACGTGACAGAGTATAATAATATTTAATTTATTATTAATAAAAGCACCGTCGTCGAAGGGGAATACTTCGAATTCTAAGGCCTTTAAAACCTTAGTTAAATATTTATACCARAGTCTAAGGCTCTATTTTAAACCATATAAGGCCTTCTTTAATTTACAAACCTTATTATCTAGTAAATTATAATAACCAATAGGGGGAATAACGTATATATCTTCATCAATATAAGCGTGAACGAATATATTTTTTACATCATATTATAATAATTCCCAGCCATTAGTAATAGCTATAATAAAGAATATTCTATACGTTTCTGGCCGGCAAACGGTAGAAAACGTTTCTAGAAAATCTAAGCCTTCTACTTAGTTAAATCCTTAGACTACCCAACGGCTTTTAAATTTATATTCTTCTCTAGAAGAATTATTAATATTATTATTAATATTATTATTATTTTCTTTATTATTATTATTATTATTATTAATAATAATATTCTGGTTATTATTTATAGGTTTAACTTTATAAACCCATCTACCCCCTAGAGCTTTTCTATTTTTTGGTAGATCTACTATTTCCCAAGTATTTTAACTTTCCAGTTCTTCTACTTCTATTTTCATAAATTCAATCCACTTTTGGCTATAAGGACTAGAAATAGCCTGTTTATATATAGAAGGTTCTTCAATATTATTAATATTATTAATAATATTTAATACAGAGTTATTTATATAATTTATCATTTGATATTCTTAATAATATTCTCTATCTTTCCTTGGTAGTAATACGCGTATATTATTTAATAAATTATTATTATTATTTAGAAAGTGATCACTAGAATCTATAGTTCTAAGAGATCTGCGTAGACCTTGATTATTTATATTATAATTATTCTTATTAGAATTATTATTATTATTATTAATATTTTTATTAATATTAATTTCTAAATCGTCTTCTGATTCAGATTCGGATTCTTCTATATTATTATAATTATTATTATAATTATTATTATAATTATTATTTAGAAGAAATTCCTCCGAAATTGCTTTAATAGTATTCTTAATACTATTATTACTAGTATTATTATTACTAGTATTTATAGTGGATTTAAGGGTATTATTATTATTATCATTATAATATACTCCTTCTAATATTTTTAAATCTCGTACCCAAAAAGCTCTATTCTTCTAGAAATTATATATTTTATAATTATTATTATTTTCCCCATAGCCTACTAGTATAGCCCTTTCGGCTTAGGGGCCCAATTTTAAGATATTTAGTCCTTTTAATTTATAATATACGACTAATCCCCATATTCTAATATTATCAATATTAGGTTTTTCTTTATATTTTAATTCAAAAGGGGTTTTAAACCCTATAGAGCTATAGGGGGTTCTATTATATAAATAGACAACTATATTTAACGCTTCACCCCATAAATATTTAAGTAAATTAGCATTTATTAATAAAGATCTTACTTTTTCTAGTAAAATCCTATTAATTCTTTCAAGAAAGCCATTTTATTCCTTAATATAAAGAGCATTTAATTACTATATTATTCCTTTATTATTTAAAAGGGTTTTAATCCTTTTATTAGTATATTCAATACCATTATCAGACTGGAATATTTTAATCCTTTTATTATTAAGGTTTTCTTCCTTATTAATAAAATTATTAACGGCTTCAAATACTTCTTCTTTATCCTTTAATAAGGTTATTTCTAAATAACGAATAGCCTTATCTATAAAGGTAATAAAATATTTATAATTATTATAAATTTTAATAGCAAATAGACCGCAAAGGTCACTACTAATTTTATCCAAATAATTATTATTATATTTTAAAATATTACTTATATTTTTAATACTTTTATTCTTTTTATTCGTTATTTTAACTTAGTAGCAAATAGGACAGTCTTTATTAAGACCCTTTTTATAAATATAAGAAGTAATTATATTTTTAATAATATTTTTCATATTATCAATACCGCAGTGAGCGAATCGCTGGTATAATATATTTAAATCAATCGATTTATTATTATTAATATTATTATTAATATTAATATTTTTATTAATATTATTTTTATTAATATTTTTATTAATAATATTTTTAAGGGTATTTTTCTTAATACTCTTATTTCGAATCTTCTTTATACTATTAATACTAATCGTATTAATATCGCCAGTAAATAGTCGATTTTTAGGTTTAATAATTTCTACTGGTAGAAAATATAAGCCATTTATTTGCTCACCAATACTAATAGTATTTGAACCGTTTCTTAAATAAATATTATATTTATTCATTATATTATAATAATCTCCTTCTAAAGCAGAATTACTTATAATATTTATACCTAATTCTAGCATATAATAACAGTTTTTAAGAAGCATTTTCTTATTAGAATCTTTGAAATATACTAATACATTTCCAATACCCATTATAGACCTTTGAGTGGCCTTTCCCCAAGAAACTACCTTTTTAGTTTCTTTAAAAGTATAAAAATAATCCTTGTTTTTAAGAAGCATTTTCTTATTAGAATCTTTGAAATATACTAATACATTTCCAATACCCATTATAGACCTTTGAGTGGCCTTTCCCCAAGAAACTACCTTTTTAGTTTCTTTAAAAGTATAAAAATAATCCTTATTAGAAATAACATAGACTACAGACCCAGAATCGACTATAAAATTATTTTTATAGTTATTTTTATCGTTTTTATTAAACGTAGCCGAATAGTACAATTTAGGAAGGCTATTAAATAACCATTTAATTCCTAGTCCTAAAACTTTACTATAGTTAACTTCTAGTTCTATATAAGGATTCTTATTAATAATATTTTTAATATTATTATTAATATTTCTATTAATATTATTATTTTTAATAATATTAATATTCGGGGTATTAGGGGTAATAATATTTACCATTTCAATATCTTCGAAAATATCGTCAGCGAAATCGTCGTCTTCGACTTCGGTAATTCTAGAAGAATTACTAGAATTATTAGANAATATTTCTATTAATATTATTATTTTTAATAATATTAATATTCGGGGTATTRGGGGTAATAATATTTACCATTTCAATATCTTCGAAAATATCGTCAGCGAAATCGTCGTCTTCGACTTCGGTAATTCTAGAAGAATTACTAGAATTATTAGAATTATTAGAATTATTATTAGATTTTTCTAAATCAAAAAAATCTATTAATTCTTCTTCATCTAATAAATCTTGAGGGGTTTTTTCTATCAAAATATTAATATTTTCTTCCCTTTCTTTTTTCGCTGGGTTTTCTGGCCTTTTCCAGTGCTTTAGAGCCTTTTCTGGGTGTAAAAAAGCACAATTTTCATACTTATAGCCAGGCTTTTTGCAATAGCTGCAAAAAATAACCTTTTTAGTTATTTTCCAGGGTTTCTTTCCCTTATAAGATTTTAAATCCTTAAAAGGTTTAAATTTCTTATTAGAATTAGAATTCTTATTAGAATTAAAATTCTTAAAATTCTTTTTAGAATTATTATTCTNTAGCTGCAAAAAATAACCTTTTTAGTTATTTTCCAGGGTTTCTTTCCCTTATAAGATTTTAAATCCTTAAAAGGTTTAAATTTCTTATTAGAATTAGAATTCTTATTAGAATTAAAATTCTTAAAATTCTTTTTAGAATTATTATTCTTATTATTATTAATAAARAGAATATTATTCTGATTAGAATCTTTACGTTTAAATTCGTCTAATAAAGACGAAGCCAACATTTCTAGGGTATAAGCTTTAGAATCTTTTCTAAGCTCTTAGATTATAGAAGAAACTAGGCCTTCAAAACCTTCCCCTAAATTAAATAAAATCCAAGATATAATTACCTGGTTAGGTAAAGAAATATTCCTAGCCTTTAACTCATTGGTTATAACCTTAATTTTATTTAAATAATCTTCCATATTCTCAAAAGAATTAAGAGTAGCCTCGAAAAATTCCTTAATAATAAGAAATTCGGAAGTAAATCCTTTAGGACTATATAAATCCTTTAGAATATTCCAAGCCTTATAGGCCGAGGTTTCGTATTATATATAGTATAGAGGGCCGTCTTCTACAATTAATTATAATTTAACTAGGGCATCCTCATCGTTTTCGGTTTCGGCTTGGAATTTATTCCAAGCTTCCGTAATTGAAGCGCTTATTCCTTTAATTATATTAAAGATTCCGTAAGGAAGGAATAAGTGATTCTGTCTATAATGGGCCAGAATGCAATTAATTGCGGAGCCAGGGTCCCCACCGAGACACGGTGTCAATAGCAGCTCAAAAAAAGTCCANATTGAAGCGCTTATTCCTTTAATTATATTAAAGATTCCGTAAGGAAGGAATAAGTGATTCTGTCTATAATGGGCCAGAATGCAATTAATTGCGGAGCCAGGGTCCCCACCGAGACACGGTGTCAATAGCAGCTCAAAAAAAGTCCACGAAATAACATTGCAATTGAAATTCCTCCTCAACCAGGGGATGCATCAAAGTGCACCCAACTGCAAAATGACCGTCTTTTCTTTCCGATCAATTTGGTACCATTTGCACGTTGTTGCGATAAGTGGTTGTTGAGAAAAATAGAAAAAGGGTATTTGGGAGCGAAGAGTAGTTGGAAACGAATAGGAACGAAGGCTTCTAATTATATAAGTGGAAAAACCGAACCGTTTTTTCAARTTTAGTTATTGGCTCAATGGGTCTAATGGCTACTTCTATAATTAAAAGGTCGTGAGTTCGATTCTAATTAGAATCAAAATTTTATTTTGAAAAAAATATAAATAAAATTATATAATAAATAAATATAAATTAAAATTAAAGTTTATAATGAAAAAAAAAGAAAAAAAAAAGAAACGAAAAGAAAAAAAAAGAAAAAAAAAGAAAAAGAAGAAA